>JANAWD010000126.1:64526-79407 GCA_027627245.1 Meripilus lineatus | reverse complement strand
CTCTCCTCTCCTCTTGTCCTCAAGCAATCCTCAATCTCTGCTACCACCACTCGTGCGCATTTTATACTTTTCTAATTCTATATTTATTTAACTCCTTGTTACAGTCCTCAAGACGCGGAATAGGTAAGTCAAAGGTGAGTTTTCCCTCTTTCGGCTTCCTATTTCCAGGTAATACGATTTCTCTCTCTCCTCTCCTGACCCTCAACAGCTCTTCTCTCTCTTTTATCTCCCACCTTCCTTCTTCCTCTTCTCTCTTTCTCTCTTCCCTACTCGTCTTCAAGCAATCCTCAATCCTTACTACCATCACTCGTACGCATTTCTCACTCTTTACCTCGGTATTTGTCTCACTTGCTGTTACAGTCCTCAAGATGCAGAATAGGTAAGTCTAAGGTGAGTCTCCCTCTTGTGGCCTTATATTCTAAGGTAATACGATCTCTCCTTCTCCTCGCTTCTAACCCTCAACAGCTATTCTTCCCTTCCTTTTATTTTCCACCTTCCTTCTTTCTCTTCTCTCCTCCTTTCCCATTCGCCTTTCTTCTCCCTTTTTGTTTCTCGTAGATAGTTGAATGTATTATGTAGGTAGTGAGTCTCTCGCATCTGAGGGGCAAGTACTCTATAGCGCAGGTCCCGTGCCTGCGCTATCGGGTACTTCCTCTCTTATGCCTGAGACTCCCGGTAGCAACGGCCCCGGTGGGCCTCTGCTATCGGGAGCACGTCTGATCAAAACTGGTTGGTCTTGATTCAGGCGTGCTCCCCATAGTAGAAATTTCTCTGTTCGCTACAACACTTTCTCTCTCTAAAGATCAATTGTACTTTTTTATATTTTGTTCAATGTATGAATTGCTCGTTCTGTTGTCCATTGCACGAATGAAGACCCGAAATGTTCATGTCCAACTATTAAAAGAGACAACAACGTTGAATACAAATGGGGAGGACACCTAACCTATCATCACTGGCCAGGGAGACAAGACTTCAGCATCCAGCCGTCTCGTTGTACCTATTTTGTGTACATGACAAAGTGTCTTTGCAAACCAAGTGTCAAATTATACGACATCACGAAGCGACAGTATGCGTGTTCATGTTAGAAATAGGGGATAGAAAGGAGTGAGGATGGTTCAATAACACCGAAAAACGGCAGTCAAAAAATGGTTCAAAGAAGCGTTCCACGAATGAAAGTCCGTCCTACATCACTCCACCCGAGATTGAGTTGCGGGTCCGCACCACCACCCTCCTGAAGGACGTCTCATTTCGTGCTGGTGGTAGTGGAGTTCGGTTTGGGGCTTGGTTCCGGCTTGGGGGCCCTAATCCCAGACATTCCGCTGAGGGACTTTCCCTCGTCGAAAGGGATTCCCAAGGTCTCTTTCATACTGCGGGCCTAAAAAGTTTATGCTAAGCGACTATGGACCGTCATGTGTAATTGTGTTCGTACCTGAAAAACCGTGTGCGAAGATGATAGAAAAAAAGAACAGACCACACTCCCGAAACAAAAAAATAACGAGGGAGGAGGAAGTGTGAGTCGTAGTGGTGGCGTCTTGTGAGATCGAATTCTGGTACGTTTTGTCCTCCTTCTGGAGTGTCGGGTGAATATATAGAACTGTTGAGATGAGCAGTACGGGAGGGTGGGAAGATCACTGAATCGCATTTTTCTGGGGATATAATTGAGATGAATGCATCCATATAGCCTCAGGATGACCGTTCCGAAAGGAACACATCCTTGTACTGGAATGAATACCCAGAGGCAAAGACGGATGTGGAGCTACTTGTTAATCAATGCCCACATACCATTGCCACAATACTCAACTCGAACAGCAAGAGATGATCTGGGTTCGTCCTCTGCAAATCTGAGTCTCTCGTAAGAGGAGCGCGACTGACTTGTCAGATTGAAACTCGAAAACATTAGATGCGCTATTTGGGTTGTGGTCACCACGTCGGCTGCACTGAACCTCAAAAAATGATGCACGGAGTGTCAAAAATGACGTGTTTCATAGAGTTACTTCAGGAAACTTACCCACGAATGACTCGAACGTTCTGTGCTCGTTTGAAGGACTTGCAGGCTTCTGGTTGTTGCCTTCTGGCAGTATCTATGAGGATTCTTATGTTTCCTCTTGTGGAAAAACGTATGCTACATGAATTCGAGTCGAATGAGGGAATGAAATTCTGAGATTGCATTCACGTGCTCATTCTTGTCGTTACAGCTTCAAAAGCAACAGACACCTGCCCTGCGATCAGCATACGGAACATCCAGCAGCGAAGCGGAGAGGAATCTTGAGGAAGATGTGCTTTGCAATGCAGCTAGACAGCATCGGCCAACAGTACAACCATTCGAGACGACGGCAGGAGTATCGGTTGTCCGTTAGACAGGTAGAGCCCTCGCCATAGAACCACCGAGGCGGGGGTCAAGCTTTCAAAGACAAGACGTCATACACGTATCTACAAGGTAGCACGTCACGACTGCGACATCTGTTCAGCACACGCGGGAATCTGAAGTGAATCCAAAACGTACCGGGAGAAGAATTGCGCAGGATATATCTGTGCTGAGATAGGTATGGAGTCTCCATCATTGCTAGGACGAGTCACCAATCAACTACAAGCTAGAGATCCTGTACCCCTGAGACACCAACGGACTCGGTGTGGCGTACTTGAATCGTATAGCGGCGTATTCGGTGGCATCGTGGAGCTCGAGTTCCGGCTGCCATGAGTCAAACGAATCATCATTTTGGTCGACAAGTCTCTGTTCACCTCATGTATCTTCACCGTGCCTCTTGAAGAATCAGAGTGAGCAAGTCCATGGATCGAAGACGGCCGGGACTTGGAGCAGGAATGAAGTTCAATACTTCTTTCGAGCACAGATCGACGCGAGGAAGGATAGCCGTACCCACGGGGATTGAGAAAAACAACACTGCATTATGCACAGACAATCTGAATGAGGTATCCCAATGACATTTTGGTGCAGTACTTCCCAAAGAAGACTCATTCGTCGATGGAGGGGTTCTTCACGAGGACGCCAACTTCCAACCGCGTTCATGGCCTGTTCCATGCTGGGAATCTTCCGATTCTGACGCGCGTGTGAATTTCTGCAGTGGATGGGCGCTTGCGATCAGTCCAACCGCATCTGCCTTTCTCCCTCTACTTCGTCTAGCTTGAAGGTCCACTACTCTTCACCTACCCGGAGGGCCAGACACCAGTTCTGTCTTGCTCCTCGATTTCACCAGGGGATTTCAACGAGTCGATCGAACAAGGCGTCGGGAAGAGCGTTCGAACCGTGACGGAAGGCATGTGATGGTTTGGTCTCAACTTTCGACTGCGAGAGTGGTTGGGTCGACTGGCGGCGACTTAGATGGGCCATAACTGGAACAATATCGATTGATGGTTCATGGGGGTTTCAACTAAAGTGAGCATCCCCGCTCTTGCTTGTATCATACCGGTGAAAATCTCTTTAGCACTCAATACTCAATGTCAACGCTTTGGGTACCCCGAGAAGAGGCTTCGTCCTACACATTTTACTCACTACGTCGAGGTTTTCTAGAACATATGCTCAAGGAAAAGATGGCTCTCATTGCGATTGCGCGCGCGCGTAAGTTCACTCACATTTGTCCACAACTATGTTATCACGTTTTGGTTGTCTGACCTCATCGATGTCTATTGTCAACCCCTCCACTGAAACAGAGATATTCCAAGCCACTTTGAGAGCATACATAAATCCATAGACGAGTCCTGAATAAGATGGGAAGAAGAGTCGACGTGTTGTTTGTGAACCACGGCGCGACAAGGAGAGTGATTGGTCCGGCTGGCGATATTGGAGGGATGCCGTCAGAGATGTATGAGGAGACAGGAGGTTACATACCAGGTCGATGTTCTGCGTGGGTGCGTTCTGTTTCCTGGCATCATCCTGAATCTGATCTTTCTCCTCGTCAACAGAGTATGGGCAGATCGACTTATCTTCTCTCCACTAGCCAAAACGTGGTGGATGTCTTATACTCACGCAGGGTGGATGTGACGGATGCTAACACGTGCGTACCTTAAGTTGTCTTTAGCTTTACAACCTCTCACCCGATCGTGTAGGGTTTTTCGGGGAGCCGCCATCTCAAATACCGGACATTGTGCCATTGAGACCCTCGCAATCACTGAGACCGACATTATCAGCGCTGTTCAGCTGGGTGTCTGTCGGGTCAGTAGACATATCATATTTTATCCATATCCATACGAAGTCTGAAACGTAGACTTGGACAACCTGCTCGTAAACTTAATCAAATACGAGGACGGGATACAAGCATATATTGATATCGGGTTCTCGACTGCGAAAGATAAGTGATAGACAGAAGAAGAGTAAAAGGACGCTCTTCGTCCAAACAACACACGAATCAGCTCTTTACATTATACGCTTCACGGTTCTTCCCGGAATACCAACCTCAATATCCTCGCGTTCCACAAGATGGATGAAACCCGCCCTGTTGAGGATTCCAGAATTCGTCATATAAGGATCATTTCTTCGGACATGTACCTCGGGCTTCACCGGTGATTCACCTTTTGCTCTACCTGATACAACGTGCCAGGCACCATTGAGTCACGACTACTACCCTCCAATCTCAGCATTGTCTAATGGGGACACCGCAAACACCCCTCCTAACCTATGGCCTCATACGATCATAACGATCATAACACATAATATGCTCTAACTTCCTTTACCACTTCTTTAGTGACGTCCTTCCACTCCTTTTGCGTCTTTTCCACCGAAGCCATGAACCTATCCTTGGTCGTAACTTCAAAGCGATCTCCTGCCCAGACTCCTTTGTGAATATCATACGGGTTTCTGGCCATGGCGATGCTGTCATCCCACGACCAACAAATCCGGCACCTGAGAATGGCCCCCAACATATACGAAACATCGGATGCAAGCTCTTCGTGTTTGACTCTTCGTACGGCTTCGGCCCCATCCGCATATTCTCGTTTCGTTAGGTTGCAGAGCACCAGCTCTTCCGCGCACAGCGTCTCGAGCTCCAGGATGTCTTCCAAGGCCCTGTACCATTGACCCCTATTCTGCACATAGTCCATGTCGTATTCGTCCCATTCTTGCGTGACCATGGCCCATGCATAACCGTATCTATACACCGAAGACATTGATATGCTTGGAAAGGTTTCAGCGGCATACGTATAGTAGTTGCATGGACCCCTCCGTGAAAAGTATGGATGGTCCTTTTGCCAGATGGGAATTTTCTCCAGTTCTCTCTTCGTGATTGCATCTGGTAAGTCATCGTCGTCTGCATAATCGCCGAGGCAGATAAGTTGATTCCCGAAACATGGGGTCCGGACTTTGATGAGGCGTTTTTGGATATGGGTGAACCCGAGATTGTAGAACATCTTGTTGGTCATCACAAGAGCAAGAGCGTCAGGAAGATGATCTACCAGTTCCAGGATCATGTAAACCAACTCGGTGGGTAGCTTGGACAGTCCCCTGGTGCTGCAGAAGGTTGGACAATCAACAAACAATGGTGATGGATAGAGAACTCCGAGCCCGACTCACCCGCAAAGATAGCCGGCTGCCACAGAGGAATTCTTAGGGCGAAGCCGTAAGGTCAAGGTAATCAGACGTGAGCATCCATATTGCCCAAATAAACCCTCCCCTAATTTTCCCAAGTAACCTAGGGAGGTCCTGTTGTCGAGGTCGAAGCTTGGAGGTTGTAAAGTTAGCCATTCTTGAGGTACAGAATGGAGAAATTGACGATAAAACTGCTTACATTGTCCAATATTGACCCATTGACGATGTCTTCTTTGCGAAACTTGATAAAATGAGACGCCCAGTGGAAGGTAGAAGCTGACAATCCTCGAGTCGCAGAAGCTGCAAGCGCGTTGGCGGTACAAAGAAGTGAACCTCACATCGGACTTTGAACAGAACCCGAACGTTGTTGACTTTGTATCAGATTTCGAACAGGCTGGAGGAGCCTCGACTTTGCTACATTTCATCGAAGATCCGGTTTCTTATATTACTATGCTGACTCTAGCCGGAAGTTCAAATGTGTTTGATCTCTCCTTCACGACTTCCCTTTGAACACAGCCAAGATCCAACTCCGACAAACGCGACTTCCATTTGAGACTTCAGTATTTCAAGCATTACACCCACCAGAACAAAACCACCCGTCGTCACCATCTCTCGTTTATCGGCTATTCTCGTTCTCGTATTGGTCCTGGATTGATTTGCCACGAATATTCACCCAGAGGTTTCGGGGCAGACACGAAGAACGCACCGCGAGCAAGCGAATTCCGGTTTCGTTTCGATGACAGGTGTCAACGAGGATGATGAGCTTCGTTCAAGTTCAGTTTCTGGTTTCTGAGGTTGGCTCGTTCTCACTTTCCCAGGAGACGTCATGGTATTCATTGGTCTCTACATCAATCTCGGTCTTCCAAGCTTCACCTCTTGTTACTACCTATGACAATTTGCTAGGTGTCAATAGCCTTGAGTTCTATCATCGTCGAATCTGAGAACTACTCCTGGCATCTCCCGCCCCACCTCTGACCCATGTTTCACCAAACCCAATACGCGTCCGCCTCCTTCACCACTTCTTCAGTAACGTCCTTCCACTCCTGTTGCGTCTTCTCGATCGAAGCCATGAACCTATCCTTGGTCGTGACTTCAAAGCGGTCTCCTGCCCAGACCCCCCTGGAAATATTATATGGATCTTTCGATATGGAAATGCTGCTATCCGACGACCAGCAAAGCCGACACTTGAGTATGGCCCCCAGCATGTATGAAATATTGCACGCAAGGTCTTCGTCCTTGGTTCTTCGTGCAGCTTTAGCTCCATCCGCGTACTCTCGCTTCGTCAGGTTACAGAGCACCAGATCTTCCTCGTTCAGCGTCTCGAGTTTCAGTATGTCTTCCAAGGCCTTGTACCATGGCCCCTTGCTATCATAGTCCTTGCCGCGCTCCCTCCATTCAAATCTGACCATAACGAATGAAGAAGCACACCTGGAATAAGAATCCGGCGATACGTCTGAAAAGGTTTCGGAGGCGTAAGCATAGTAGCTGAATGGATCCTCCTGTGAAAAATTTGGATGGTCCTTTTGCCAGATTGGAATTTCCTCCAAATCTTCCTTCGTGATTGCATCTGGTAAGTCGTGATTCTTTGAATAATCGCCTAGGCAGATAAGCCGACTCCCAGCACAAGGGCTCTGTAATTTGATGAGGCGTTGTTGGATATGGGTGAACCCGAGATTGTAGAGCATCTTGTTGGTCATAACAAGGGCGAGAGCGTCAGGGAAATGATCTAGTAACTCCAGGATCATGTAAACCAACTCGGGAGGTAGCTTTAGCAACCCCTTGGTGCTGTTGAACGTTGGGCAATCAACAAACGATGGTGATGAGAACTCGAACTCACCCACAAAGATAGCCAACTACTAGAGAGGAATTCTTAGGACGCGGCCGTAAGGTGAAGCGTATCAGGGATTTACATCCGTATTCTGCGTACAAACCCTCTGCTAATTTTCCTAACCAAGCGAGAGAGATCCTGTTGTCAAGATCGAAGCTTGGAGACGACGTCAGCGATTCTTGAGGTTTGTAACGAAGGTGTTGACGATAACATTATTACTTACATCGTCCAATATTGGCCCATAGATGATATCCCCTTGCGAAAGTTGATGAAGCGAGATACGCGGTGCGAGGTAGAAGTCGACAATCCCCAGGCTCGAGTTGTAGTACGTGTATTGGTTGAAGCTGACTTGACATCGGACTTGAAACCTGATTCGAGGATCATTGTTGACTTTGTATCGGACTTCCAACAGGGAGAGCTGGGCTCTCGAGTCTCGACTTTACTACCGTTCTCGGTCCACTACTTCCTGTATTTGTTAATATATTGTCCCATCGAGGCCGGAAGTTCAGGCCTCGAGAAATTACACAGGATCGTTGTGGAGGCCTTCAATCCCTATATTGGTCTGCGAATTGTCAGAACAACCATTGCGATTGATCACATAGCTGCCTCATCTCTTGGTCTCCGCTTTGCACTCGACTGAACACTTGCAAGCACACAACTCCGATTTGGGAAAATGCAGGATCTCGAATAGTCACCGTTCGCTGGGACTTCAACTATATACAGTACAAAAAAAGTTGAGGAGGGATCCATCGTCGATCCATCAGGCATAACAGGGTCTCAAATTCCTAACCAAAATGAAAAATGAAAGCCAGAAAGAGAAAGGAAAATCCTAACACTTGTATGTCCATTCTGGGCTGCATATCCGCATCCGCCGCCCTCCACTCTGGAGCGAATGCTCATCCTGTGCGGAAAAGCGCAGTGGCTCATCCGTATTGCAATCCCTTCTCCCCAAGACTCCTCATCTCGATGCAGGCTTTGGTTTCGGCTTTGGGGGCTTCACGCCGGCCATACCAACAATATGCTTTCCTTCGTCTACCAGGAAAACACAAGATTCTATCATCTTCTCGCCTCTCTGTATCCTGAGTTTCAAAAATCGCGTATCTCTCGACTGCTTGATACGCAGTATGATTGTGGATTGAGTTTCGACTGTTTATTCGCAATGGGGCTATAGATCGGGTATGTTTCGATTGCGTATCCTCGTTCGCAGTGTAGTTGTAGATTCGATGTGTTTGTGAAATCAAGAGAATGGTTAATCACATGAGGGGCCAACCCTACATGCCGCATTGTCCGGATAGATATTCGAGATGTTTGAAAATCCGGGAGAATGCCCTATCTTGTTCTTCAAGTTCTTCTCTTCTCTTCCTGCGAATAGAATAATAGTGAGGGTGCGTTTCAAGATCCTTCGTACACAAAGGGCACAACTTCCTCTAAATTGATGAATACCAACCAGATACCGTTGACCACTAGGCTCAAAGGAACCTCATCTCAGCAAGGGCGAAAGGATGGCCTGCCACTATGAGAGTCATTGACCTCCCAATAGTGCGGGCCACCCCAATCAGCATGTTACTACACAACAGGTGATCAGCTCTTGCGTAAGGAGAATGCTCTATTCACCTTGCAATAAGTCTCCAGTAAAGCCTTCTATCGGCGTGCATGAAGGCTCTAGAGATATGAAGATTGTTGGCTCCAGATATGACAGAGTCTTGGGTTCGCAAATGAAACTGACGATGAAGATGATGAGACCAGGGTAACTAACACAACGATTCTTGAGACCCGGGTCAGTAGGAGTATGAGAGTAAGTAAGGAGAGTCGAGAATGAACACGTTCAGCCTGGTTATCGGGCATTTATATACTGTTGAGGACGGGCCGATGGCTCTTGTCATGACTCCTGACTCTTGGATCCTTTTGCGAGAAGCATTACCTCGTGGATCCCGCATGAGTAAGATGCAATGATTTGGAACCACCAGTTCATCTATAGTCATAGGTTGGGGACTACATTGGACGTTGGTAAAATGTGGGGCTGAAGACTAGCCGATGATCCATCGGACTTATTGCAATTCGTTCAAGTTGTCGCATGGACATAATGAATGCACTTGACTCGTTTGCCCGTCTGCAGCCACAAATCGAATTCTACAACGAAGAGAAGTCAGCAATATGTAGAGAAGGCTGCATCACCTATAACGTACGTGTCTTCATGTAAAGAGCAAAATGCCAATCCCAGATCGAACAGGAACCCATGATCATAGTTGCAGCATCGACAGGAAGCAAAGAATCCTGCAACGTGGCATGTCAATACTGCATGTCGATGTCTCTGAATGACCGAACCATCCTGACTCAGAGCTCTATGCCTCCACGTACTTCTGTTTGTCCTCTCCGGCGGATAGATCATTCGAGTCACTGGCACTCGCGTCGGACGCAATCATGATTCCGAGTCGCAGCGGTGACGAGCCCATGGTCGAAAAAGTTACCAGTGTTTGCGATAGAGTGACTACACATCTGCGAATCATCTCATATTGCTTTCTCGTCACAAGCAGTAAATGACAACAGTAGTTTGGGGAATCGGGATGGACCCCACCACCGCGGTCTTGACACGCGTGGGAGGAAAAGCCCGAGGTGGCCGAGTAACACAATGGATTGACATCGAAGCCCGACTCATTCTGCCAGTATTCTGCCCCGAGCTCAGGCTTCTGCCATGCTTACCTTGAAAGAGTTGCCACATCGGACTTTCAACATAATTCCTAAAAATGTAGCCACATTATTGTGTCGGCGAAGATTCAATATTCAACGTTACAACCCTCCTTGGTACCGCTCTTCACAGCCTGTTCTCTTACGACCTCACCCACTGGCATCACTTCGTCTGCGACATCCTTCCACGCCTCTTGCACCTCTTCAATCAAACATGCGAGCCTGTCCCCAGTCCTGAATGCAGACTCTGCAAAGCAATCTCTTGCCCAGAACCCTCGACGGAGATATCGTTCGGCCTATGTCCTTTGTCGACCTGCGCGCTCTGGGATGCCTTGTCAGTGAATCATCTTGCAGGTTTCCCTCAGAATACCTACAATGCCATTACGCTGGGGTCACCATTGCCGCAGCAAGAAGTCGGTTTTTCTTCCATCCTTACCTGAAGGCAACGGCGATGATCCATTGATTCCTTGATAGTATCTTGGGTCCCTGATTGTGTTGACAACTCTTGATAGTCTTCTGGGATCTTACAGCCCTGTCGAGGCACCGTTGCATTTCAGGTGCAGTCATCTTCTCAGGCTTTCACTCCATCCCCGTCTCGGGCTATTGAGATATGAGACTGCGCCGTGGAAGGAGAGTAGTCGGGAGTATCGTAGAGCAACAGGTGAGGGAACACCCACAGCTTCAGATTCGGCCAACTTGAATAATAATTTTCCGACTCTTGGCGCAATTCATTGCCGACGCAGGATACTAATGACGAAGATGGTTACAAAGATGTGTTTTCAAGCGCCGTGAGGATAGAACTTGCGGGATTAAGACCCCCTTCATTGAGACCTATCTCAGCTGATGATCCTGTGCGCTTTCGGTGCGCTATCATCCATCTTTTTTGACGGAGACGCAGAACGAATGATACGAGAGACTCTACGTAGGAAGAAGGATTACAAGTAAGGGTAGACCAGAATATATCTGATGGTTGAATTTTGTTCATCTGCTATCAAAACAGGGCCAGAGGTCCTCCACATTGAAATATTGACAGGTCATGACTACATTCGACGACCAGACGTATGCATCGTAGGGAGGTGGCAGCTGCTGACATGGCGTTAGGCTCGATGCCGAGAATGTTACATTTGACCCTTGTAGCTCATCGGCCACGCGTTGCTTTACATGTTGAGAGTTGGGGTCGGGGAGATCATTGGCTGTGTGGTCGAACAAGCCTGAGCATCGTGATGGATAGCACCGGCTTTAAGGGGTTCAGGTGTCACGACGCATGATAACGTTCAGATGCAGAAGGCGCAAATTTGTCAGCAGCTGCTTCTATACCTTGGGAAGATGTGAGTTGATTCTTGTACTATGTGTTCAACAAGCATCTCGTACCCACTGGATTCTAGTGACCGTTGTCTCTGATAGAAAGTTGATCAAGGTCGTATCATCAGGGGACTATGACCCAGCTGATTTGATAACGACAATTACAAGAGGGTCCGAGTCTAGTTTTGTCTTCCACACCTCCCTAGCTTCTCGGAATATAGGGTGGATGGTTTTCGAGATGATTTTGTTCAAACTACTAGCCAAACTGAACACCTCATGGGTTCCTCCACAGCCTTCACGTCTCCTTCCACGCCCCCGGTTACGCCCCACGGGTGGCCATAATGTCCTTCGCTGCTCCACTCTCCTTCACGGGTGACATATCCTTCGCTACCCCCCTCATACGAACCGGTCAGCGCTCCTCCAATCGCAGGAAGTGTGACCCCAACAAAGATTTCCTCACTCCCAGAAACCTGGTCGATGACCGAAGGTCGACTTCCTGCTACGTCAATGTCTGGGGGAAACGTCACAGAACATGTGGAAGCATTGGCAGTCGGGATTGCTAGTGGAGTTGCGGGACTGGTGTTCATCACAATGCTATCCATTTTCATCCTTCGCCGGCGTAGACATTTTGCTCCACAAAAGAAAGAAATTTCGGTGGGTCCAAGCTTCGCTTTATGTTCTGAAGGTGTGGATCTGAATATCTTGTTTCTCAATCTCCTCGGGCAGATACATCTGTGAAGCCATTTCGAAACACACCGCCACATGTTCGCGCCCCGAATTTACAAGCGGACGACGCCGCTGTTGCCATTGAAGATGGTTCGGAGTCCTATTCTCTAGTTGTGAATGTTTCAGAGAACATCACAGACTCTGTTCCTGGAGCCGACGCCCAGCACCAACCAAACCAACCATCCCCATCACTAGCAAAGAACGAGAATGAAGATTCCAATCTCCTTGCCGGGAATGTGGATAAACCCCGATCAGCAAACACCAAGGTGCCTGTAGTCGGCGGAGGAACGAGGGCAGTTCTCAGACAGTACTCAGATTCGGGTATTCGCTTTGAGCCTCCCAGCCCTGTAGAGTTCATTGACCTCCCACCCGCATATACCCAATCGTAGGTTGTAGCATGACTGGTATTTCGGTAGTCTTGTAGTTGACAGTATACCCAATGGAGTCGAAGTGATCTTTGCGCCCGCACCATGGTAACGTGAAAAGCCCTCAGGACTTGTTCTCCTGCTAAATATCCCGTCTCTATGGCTTCGTTGATATAATTTTCTACATACCAAGGTTCAACCTCATCCGTACATCCGTACATAGGGAAGCTGGTAGCCAGGGAACAGCCGCACGCACAAAAGAGTTGATTTTCCAGTGCTTCGATATTCTCGGGTGCCAGCAACCGAGTGAAGACGATGTGCTTTCTTGAAATTCAACAATTCATGTTGCAAGTCCCTCATTAGTAGCTGTAATATGATCTTTTGTTCTACATCTACCTCGACACTACCTTATACAACTTTCCAGGCGCCATTGAGTGACTACCCTTGAATTTCAACATAGATCGAGAAGACATCGAAGACACTCTTCCCGACTTCTGACCTTATAAAATCATAAATCCCAATATGCTTCCACCTCCTTCACCACTTCTTCAGTGACGTCGTTCCACTCCCATTGTGTCTTTTCAATCGAAGCCAGGAGTCTACCCTTGGTCGTAACTTTGAAGTGATCTCCTGCCCAGACCCCTCGGTGAACATCATACGGATTATCCGCCATGGCGATGCTGTCGTCTGATGACCAGCAGATCCGACACTTGAGAATGGCCGCCAGCATGTACGTAACATCGCACGCAAGGTCTTCATCCTTGACTCTTCGTGCAGCTTCAGCCCCATCCGCGTACTCTCGTTTCGTCAGGTTGCAGAGCACCAGCTCTTCTGCGTTAAGAGTCTCGAGTTTCAGTATGTCTGTCAAGGCGTTGTACCATGGCCCCTTGTCATCCACATAGTCCTTGCCGTACTCCCTCCATTCGTACGTGACCATGACCCAAGGATCAGCATAACTGTAATAAGAATCTGTGGATACGTTTGGAAAGGTTTCGGTGGCGTAAGTATAGTAGTTGCAAGGGTCCTCCCGTGAATAATATGGATGGTCCTTTTGCCAGATAGGAATTTCCTCTAGTTCTTCCTTCGTGATTGCATCTGGTAAGTCGCCATCGTCTGAATTATCGCCGAGGCAGATAAGTCGACTGCCAACACAAGGGGTCCGGGATTCGATGAGGCGCTGTTGGATATGGGTGAACCCGAGATTGTAGAGCATCTTGTTCGCCATTACAAGGGCAAGAGCGTCAGGGAAATGGTCCAATAATTCCAGAATCATGTAAATCAACTCGGAGGGTAGCTTGAACAACCCTGTGGTACTGTTGAACGTTGTGTAATCAACAAACGACGGTGACACAGAGAACTCAACCCACCCACAAAGATAGCCGGCTACCACAGAGGAACGCTTAGGACGTAGCCCTAAGGTGAGGGATATCAAGGGTAAGCATCCGTGTCGTTGCAGGAACCCCTCCCCTAATTTTCCCAAGAAACCTAGGGAGATCCGATTGTCGAGATCGAAGCTTGGAGATGACATTAGGGACTCTTGGGGATGTAACTGAGATATTTTTAATAGAACTGCTTACATTTTCCAATATTGACCCATGTACGATATCTCCTTGCGAAGTCTTATGAAACGAGATACCCAGTGGAAGGTAGAAGTTCGAGAAGCAGGGGCCAATGTTTAAGTTCAAGTTCAAGGCCAACGAAGCGCGTCGGTGGCTCAAGGAAGCTGGTGCCACATCGGCCTCTCAAAGTTAACGAGGACGTTATTGTTGACTTTGTATCGGACTTTCTACCACAGTTTATTGAACAGGTTGCCAAAATGCGTCTTCCCTTGTACGAGGAACTGACTGTCTTCCTCACGTGGTCTGCATTGGAGACTAGTCTTCCCTTAGGCTCCGATCCCCACCATCATTGACCAAAACACTCTGCATTGTTCTTGCGAAACAACCTCGTCACTTTCCTCCAGGCACGGTCCCTCGTTTCCGGGTCATCTCCCACTGTCACATATCCTCAATCGTCTTTTGGTCAGCTGTTCGATGTATAGCTCAATCTGGTTCTGTTCCGCCGCGAAATCTCAGGAGACGAAGGTGGAGCATTTTCCGAAGTTCGAGTTCGAATTTGGATGGAGTACTACAAAATTCAAAGGAGTGGGAGACTTGTATTCTGGTACTACTTTCTTTAAGTAAGTTCTATTTGCTGTCATGAAACGCCCTCGTTTATTGACTTCACTTGACGAAGGGTCCAAATTGTTCTGTTCACTCTCGTCGTCCATGTGCGCAGAGCCTGTACGGTCATCTGTTTGGCTCATCCAAAGTCCATAAAACCCCTCGACTTCCTTCAGTCAATTTCCGTATGGAAATGCGAGCACAGTCAATCCTTTTCTTTAGTGGGTTCCCAGGTAGATAAGAAAATCGACACGTCGGTCGTGAATCACAATGGCNA
>JANAWD010000126.1:6445-64521 GCA_027627245.1 Meripilus lineatus | reverse complement strand
ATGAGCNGAGCGANGATAGNNAGGAGTCGTCACGCGATCNAANGCTGAAAAATAGCAGNNNANGCTGTACGTTCTCGTTCCCCGGATCGGCCTTTCTCTGTACCTTCGGGCAGAGACGATGGTTGTTCACGCTCACTCGATGCCACCGCTTCTTGGAATATGATTCCAGTGTGATCAGTTTGCGTTTACCTTTAACGCGCACAAGAGAAAAGCATTGGATCTTTCCATGATGTGTTCGAGAGGTTCTCGCTACATGCTGGTAGACTGTCGGTCTTGCCATGGATAGTCTGCCCATCTGGAGTCCTAACTCACACCATGGATACACGCTCAGTACGGCCAATTGCGCGTATCTGCCTACGGATACTCGATCATCGACAAGCATACAGCTACCCTTAGCTGATAATGTTGTCGGTTTGTTTACCTTTGAAATGTTATCTCATTGCAAGCTCTCAGCGACGAGACCACCGACATTTGTCCTCAATACTCGCTGACAAAGTCTTCACCCAATAAGTATTTTAGCTACAAGAGGAGTAGGACCCTTTTTAATAGATTCTCTGTCCCACTGTTACGTCCCTTCGTCCTGTAGAGCTGGTCCCTGAGTCACTGAGTTTGACAGGTGCCGCTAAAATACTCTTCCCGACCTCTGACCCTGTAAGATCATAAATCCCAATACGCTTCTACCTCCTTCACCACTTTTTCAGTGACGTCCTTCCACTCCCGTTGTGTCTTTTCAACTCGAACGCCATCNAGTCTCCCCTTGGNTGTTGACATTCAAAGTCGNTTNCNNGCCCAGACCCCTCGGTGAACATCATACGGATTTTCCGCCATGGCGATGCTGTCGTCCGATGACCAGCAGATCCGACACTTGAGGATGGCCCCGAGCATATACAAGACATCAGATGCAAGCTCTTTGGGTTTGACTCGTCGTGTAGCTTCGATACCGTCCACGTACTCTCGTTTCGTCAGATTGCAGAGTACTAGCTCTTCCTTATTCAGAGTCTCGGTTTTCAGTATGTCCTTCAAGGCGTTGTACCATGGGCCCTTCGCAGACGCATAGTCCATGTTGTACTCCTTCCATTCGCGCGTGACCATGCTATACGGATCAGCGTACCTGTAGTACGAACCCATTGATATGTCTGGAAAGGTTTCGGTGGCGTAAGTATGGTAGTTGCAAGGATCCCTCCGTGAATAATATGGATGGTCCTTTTGCCAGATTGGGATTTCCTCCAGATCTTCTTTCGTAATCGCGGCTGGTAAGTCGTCATTTTCTGCATAATCGCCGAGGCAGATAAGTTGACTCCCGACGCATGGGGTCTGGAGTTCGAGGAGGCGTTGTTGGATATGGGTGAAACCGAGATTGTAGAGCATCTTGTTCGCCATTACAAGGGCAAGGGCGTCAGGGAAATGATACAGTGATTCCAGGATCATGTAAATCAACTCGGAGGGTAGCTTGAGCAATCCCGTGGAGCTGCCATTGAATGTTGGGCAATCGACAAACAATGGTAATGCATAGAAAACTCAACTCACCCACAAAGATATCCGGCTACCACAGAGGAATTCCTAGGAAGTAGCCCTAAGGTGAGGGATATCAAGGGTAAGCATCCATGTCGTTGTAGGAACCCCTCCCCTAATTTTCCCAAGAAACCTAGGGAGATTCCATTGTCGAGATCGAAGCTTGGAGATGGCATGAGCGACTCCTGGGGTATGTGACCAAGAAATTGATGAGAACACCTGCTTACATTGTCCAATATTGACCCATAGACGACGTCTGCTTGCGAAACTTGATGAGATGAGATATCCAGTGTCCAGTGGAAAGTAGTCGAAGTCACGGTCAACAATCGTCAAGTGGCGGCAAGCGTATTCAAGTTGACTCCACATCGGACTTTGAACTGAACCTGAACATTATTGTTGACTTCGTATCGGACTTTGAACAAGGCATCCCAACAGTTCATCGAAGACTCATTACGTCGTGGATTTTGTCGCCAATCCGATCCAGGGCTTGACTACAGTTCATTGAAGACTCGGTTGACTACATATACAGTAAATCATGGGTTCGAGAATTCGTTACGATATCGACTTGTCGATGCCGAAAGTTCAAGTCTCTTTTTCACAGAAAACTGTAATGTAGCTACGTTCATTGCGCCGGTGTGGATATAATTCCCAACTCAGACTCGGACAACCACTCAAATGCCATATACGCCCGTAACACCTCGCCCATCACTTCTTCTGTGACGTCCTTCCACTCCTGGTGAGCCTCTTCAATCAAATAATCAAGCCTATCCTCAGTCGTAATCTCAAAGCGATCTCCTGCCCACGCCCCTCGATGAATGCTCCCTGGATTGAAAAACAAACCAACGTCTTCATCTGACGACCATAAAATCCGACACCTCAGAATGGCCGCTAAGAGGTAACTCATATCGTAGAGGATGCCATAAGCTCTGATAATTGCTACGGCCCCGATACCGTCGACATACTCCCGCTTCGTGAGGTTGCAGAGGATTCCTTCTTCACCAGACTCTTCAATGACGATGATTTTTTTCAAGGCATCATACCATGGTTTTGAACGCCAACTGTTGTCTCCCGGCCATTGTCGCTTAACGAGATTGTAGACGCCTGTTCTGAGGATGACAGAAGTAATAGGTCGGAACGTGTTGTATGCATAGTATCGGTAGCTGCATGGTTCGCTGTCGCTGATGCTCGGTTGACCCTCCTTCCAGATCTGCGCTTTCCGTAGGTCTTCTGAGGTGACTGCGTCCGGTAAGTCATCGTCCCGAGAACGATTGCTCAAGCAGATAACCCTTCTCCCGGTGCAAGGGGCGGCGGAGGCAACGAAGTGTCGGTGGACATAGGAGAAACCAAGTGTGTACAACATCCTGTTGGTCATCACCAAAGCCAGGGCATCAAAGACACTCTCGAACGATTCCAGGATCGTGTGGATCAGTTCAGGGGGTAGCTTGAACAACCCCTTAGTTCTGTCAGACTCGAGATTAACCGTCGTGGTGATCAATGGTAACTGAAGAAGACTCACCCACGAACATAGTCAACGACTATGGGGGAATCCCGGGGGAAAAGTCGTACGATCGAATGGAACAGGTAGCCCATTGAGTCTCCAAACAGCCCTGTTCGGACCTTGCCCAAAGCCGCTATGTGGGTGATCTCGATCATGTTGTCGAGATCGTAGCTGGGGAGGGATTCAGGGTAGAGGGCCATAAACAATTTACGCCACAATAGCAGTCTCACTGGTAGTCGTGCTTACATTCCCCAATATTGCTCAACCATCCCTCTCCTTTTGTAAGGCTGAATGAACAAGAAACCCAGTCGGTAGAGATGATAGCACAGGAGAGGTAATCGTGAACAAAGTGCGTTTTGAAAGTGACCTCGTGTCAGTGTGGCAGGAGAAGAAATCGAGGCGAGTGGTGACCAGTCGGATGGCCGATGTATTGCAAGGAGGGATGAGAGCCCTCACACTGTCGTAACGTTTGTGCCCTAGATTCTGAGCAGATAGGAAGGGCGATGTTGAATGAGATGCGAGTGAGGGGAGATGATCCCTGGCATGTAGACACCACAAGTTCATTTATATAGACAACACTCCTGACTCGACTCGCAAGTTTTCTGCTCGGCACCTATATGCGAAGGAAAGATAACCTCAGAGACGTAAAATCTCCGAACCAGAGTGTGCAACACTTGTACGTCACCTTCGAGTTTCGTTCCGGTTCCCGAGCAATGGGCTCAACCCAATCTATGGGCCGCGACGGTGTTATGAATCATATGCGGTTGTAGGCGTCGGGAGGTGATGTTGTTGCGGTCGTGAGTTGTAGGAGCCTCATGAGATACAGTAATGGCGGTTGCAACACAAGATGAGCAACAGCTACAGTAGCAGCCACTTGGATCGGATCAATATCGGCCGGTGAGACCGGTTCTCTTCGTTTGTCACCAATCCGATCCTTCCCCTAATAGGATCTTATTCAAGATGCAGCCGAAGAAACGATCGTCGTCTGTTGAATTCGAAGACCTCAAGGAAGAACGCAAGATGACCGTGCTGACGGTATCTCTCTATTCTGAACAGCTTTTACTCTCGCTGCAAGACCAAACCTTGGTTATCCAGCCCGTGATCTTGACACGCCCTGTGAAGGGTATTTTCTCCGACACAGGTAATAGCCATTGTTGCTCGTTGGACGATAATTTGAACGGAACGGAGGGAAACCTGATTCCAGCAACCTCTCCATTGAAGATATCCTCGGCATCCAACTCCTCATTACCTTATCTCACTACATCATCAAACCGGGGCTTCGCAAGCTTCAGAGTAAGTCCCGTACATCTCAATCTAATTCACCAGGAATTAATTTATCTTTATTTTGCCACACCCCCTCGGTGGTCCTACAGATAAACTGCAACGATCGTTGGTGCTTCGAGCTTGGCACGGGCGCTTACTCAAACTCCCGAGCTGACTGACGACTTTCCATTTTGGGCAGGAGTATTACTAGATATGGTCAAAGGCTTGATCAAAATTCCCAAAACAGGAACCGAATAGACCCCAGGAAGCCATGAGGCTATCTCGTCTTTGTCTTCATTCTCGATCGAGAAGCAAGAAGCAATGGAGGATAGGAGTAGAGGCTGACTGCCCACTACACGGTGAACGCGTCGAACGCGTCGAACGCGGTCGCGTTTTGTTGATAAATATCACCTGATGCCGACGCGTCCGAAAACATATAAAACCCAGGCTGGGTGGGTGGTTAGGCGGTAACCCACCTTCCCTCTGTGCTTCCATCTTCCCCTCTCTGCTTTCCTCCTTTCCTTTCCTCTCTGCTTTCCTTTTTTCTCCTCTGCTTTACTTTTTTCCCTCTCTGCTTTCTTCCTTTCCTCTCTGCTTTCTTCTTTTCTCTCTGCTTTTCCCCCTCTCACCTCTCTTGTCCTCAAGCAATCTTCAATCTTTACTACCACCACTCGTACGCATTTCACACTCTTTCATCTGGTATTTATCTAATTTGTTTTTTACAGTCCTCAAGATGCCGAATTAGGTAAGTTTGAAGGTGAGTTTCCCTCTTGTGGTTGCTTTCTTTTTTAAGGTAATACGATTTCTCCTTCTCCTCTCTCCTGACCCTCAACAGCTCTTCTCTTTCTCGCATTTCCCACCTTCCTTCTTCCTCTTCTCTCCTTCTCTCCTCTCTACTCGTCTTCAAGCAATCCTCAATCCTTACCACCCTCACTCGTACGCATTTTTCACGCTTCCACTCGATATTTATTTAACTTGTCGTTACAGTCCTCAAAGCGCAGAACAGGTAAGTCGAAGGTGAGTTTTTTCTCTTGAGACTTTTCATTTCAAGGTAAAACGATCTCTCCTTCTCCTCGTTTCTGACCCTCAACAGCTCTTCTTCTCGTTCTTATTCTCTACCTTCCTTTTTCCTCTACTCTCCTCCTTTCCTACTCGCCTTTCTTCTCCCACTTTGATTCCCGTAGTTAGTTGATTGTATTGTGTAGGTAGTGAATCTCTCGCATCTGAAAGGCAAGTACTCTATAGCGCAGGTTCTGTACCTGCGCTCTCGAGTACTTCCTTTCTTATGCCTGAGATTCCCGGTAGCAAGGGCCCTTCTGCTATCGGGAGCATGTCTGATCAAAACTGGTTGGTCTTGATTTAGGCATGCTCCCCATAGTAGATTTTCCAGACTCGCTATTTCTTTATTTCACTCTGGTTTGTACTTTTCTTCTTGCGAAATAGATGTATCAACATTGTAATAAACTTCATCCTATATTCTGTCCTTATGTTATATCCTTCTTGTGTCGAACACATCTTCTTCGATTCACTATACACCTGATGTTCTTACTGAATGTTCCGGCATGGTACCAACACGGGAATGTCTGATAGTCTTTGTCGGCTTCGTTGCGTAGCAGTGAACTATATAATACATCAAACTGCGTACAAGAGAGACGAAACATAGAACGTCCGAAAATGAGATCATGATGACAGAACAAAGACGACAAGTGTCCCGTACAGAACGATAACCTCAATGTTCGCAACGAAACCGACCCAATCCCTAAACCAGACACCCTACAAATCCGTCCTCGGCAACACCATACCGAGACCTGGCCTGGGCTTTGGCCTCGGTTTCCTGACACCTGCCATTCCAACAATCGGACGTCCATAGTAGCGGTAGAGCATCGAGGAGTGCGAGTGGTTGTATGCAGTTCAATGAGTTTAGCGTCTGATGCTCGGGGGCCAGGTGTTTACCCGGGTTGTAAAAGTGTGGGTGGCGCACTCGAGACTCTCGAGGCAATAATTTAACACAATAATGTCCTGTATTATTAATATCGCTCTTTGCATAGTTGGATTGTTCGCATGTGTGCATCCCGTAGAGTGTCAAGGCACCCCACTGGGGCCGACACCCTGGGGATTCCTGAATAACGCAATTCAGCTTTTACGCGAATACCGACAGTGTGCAACGATCCCTTACCATATCCATCGTGAAGACGAGGGGCGTGCCCGACTGGGCTTTTGCGACGCTACTCGAGGTACAATCCTCTTGTGGAGATGAGGAGGGAGAGTGGAAAAGTAGTGAGTGTGAGAGTACCCGGGACTGGGAACAAGTTAGCATCTCCCAAGGACTGTCGACCCTTATATACAGCAGGTCTCCGTCTCCACGGGCTCTAAAGTGATCGCGCGTTTCGACTGCATACCACCGAAATGCACAATGAACACGCATTTGCCTTGCGGGAAAAGCACGACTACGTGCGCCAGTGCGAACCACATTGCTGTACACACTCCGAAGAGAACACTCGTTGGTGGGTTCAGGCCGCAGTGCCCCCACCCTGACCATCAGAGAACACAGGATAGAGGATCCGTCAAGGAGAATCTCGTCAAGGCTGGACGTTCTGATTTTCAATCAAGTAGCTCTCTGGGGAGCAAGCAATGAGCTGTGTCAGATCATGTGAAGAAAATCTGAGCTGCAGGAAACAGCGCGGATGTAATGCTGCGGCATCAAGGCGTGGGTGAAGTGCCGGTGAGACTTACGAGCATTGGGTGACGCATTAGAAGACGAAAGGAGTGAACAGAATGGTATCCTTCTGATTACGGTCTTTGGGCTTCCACAGGGTGTATACTGGCCAATGCGATGATACTTGATCCTTCGAATAGGGCATTCATCTGTCTTGCAAGCAGGGAGCTACTCTTGGTAGACTGAGGAAGGACGTACTCGAGATCTCTCCAGAAGTCCTTAAACATATAGATATACAAGAGATTGGACTATGATGGCGTTGATTGGGAAAAATCGCACAATGATGGCCACATGGCAACCGTGCATGGGTGGTAGGCGCAGCTGGCGTGATCTCGAAACAATTAATTCCAACCATCGGAAATGACCTCGTCAGCGCATTGAATCCCGATCGTATATACTCCCTCGCAGGTCACAGGATGTAGGGACGGTTACACCCAGCAGGAAGGCTGCGCTACACTGCAGTGCGATTTGGGGCACAGGGGCGCGCATTTGCTGCGAGAGGTGGGACCTTCCGGTCTTGTACAACAATCGACGATGTCACTGGATCCATGCATGCAAAGAACGTGAGATGCTTCTTCACAAGCGCCGTATGTAGCTACTTCTGGCAGATGCATAGCATAATTGGAGAGCACTGGCTCACAAGACGACTTTGCATTAAATAATCGGTAGCAGTGAGAAGCACTTACGAGTACAGGTCCCACCAGTAACGGAATGATGGTACAATCTTCGGTCCGAGAGACGGCCTCGCTCAAAAGAAGACTCGTGGGGACCTACAATGGCTGCAGGCGGGCGAGGAAACGCTTGCGCTGTGACAGAGCTACGTAGCCTACGCCTCTGCAAGCAACAAAATGGCGTATGACCCACTGAGAAAATTCGTCCAAGACGAGAAGGCCGAGAGGCCATGGACGAGATCGCTCATCAGTCGGGCGTCTTTGTCAGATAACGAGAAGTAGCTGCGAATAGATACGAGTACGCAGAGCCAAGTCGAAAGGATAGACCTACAGTATAATATAAGACTCTTATAGTCAATGTCGGGCTACCAAATCCAGGGATCCGGGGTTGGTGGATGGTGTCGGCTTGAGAAATCCGAAGAACGCATTTGCTATTTGCTGTGAAGAAGCCTAGAGTTTCCGCCTCGTATGAACAATTTCGAGTTTTTGACTTCCTGTGTCGAAACCCCGACCGTGCGAGTAGAGCAAGTGCGAGGTGGGAGAATGGGAGGAAATGCACCTGAAAAGGACGGGCGTCTGGATGAGAAGCGAGTCAGGTTGACATCATTCATTCCGCCTTCAGCCACACAAGGCCACAAGACAAAAATACTCCCAGCTCACGTCCTTTCCACCAAACCCAATCCATATAAAAGGCACCAACACTCGCACATGCTCACCTCACCATTCCCTGCTCCCAGATACTACGTTCTCCTCTCCCTATCGATCCAGATTATCCATTCATAAAACCCTTCGTTTCCCCGGACTCGAACGCGGAGAAACCATCTAGAACGTGAAGCACGGAAGACGATCCATCGCAATCTGATCAATTGTATAGTGCCTTTGCATTACTTAAAGAGCCCAGGACCACAAGACGCGAGATTCCACCCTCTACCCTCGACACACGTCTTTGTTACTCCGCTTCCGAGTCCATTGACTCATATATCCACTACGCCCGACAGGAGCCCCACTCTACATATCCCACTCACAATGTCGAGATTTTCAGAACCAAAACTCAAGGGAAAATTGGCTCTCATTACAGGTTGCACGTAAGTTCGTTCACAAAATATCCAAAAAATCACGTTCTCACGTCTTGCAGAGGAGGAATTGGCCGTTCCTCAGCAAAAGCCCTCATTCGCCTCGGATGCTCTCTCGCGATCCACCACTTTTCCGAAGCATCGCTACAAAAGGCGGAAGACCTCCGCTCTTACCTCCTCGACATCAGCCCCAACGCCGAAGTCGAGATTTTCCAAGCCGACTTGAGAACATACCCCGCGGTCGACGAACTTCATAGACAAGTGGTCAACAAGATGGGAAGAGATGTCGATGTATTGTTTGTCAACCACGGTGCAACAGGGAGAATTATCGGTCCAAACGGCGATATTGGAGGGATTCCACCAGAGATGTTTGAGGAGATTTGGAGGTTACACACCGGGTCGACGTTCCGCGTACGTGTTCTCTTTGCCCGTCTGCGCGCTCCGTAGCAAGAGGAGACGTGTTCGATGTTGGCATTTGACTCGGGACGCTGACAGATACTGATGGCGGTTGACTTGCGTAGCTCACTCAGCTCTGTATCCCGCATATGGAGAAACAAAAATGGGGTAGAGTCATCTTCACGTCGAGGTAAATTGGACGTTCCCTCATTCTGTCTCGCAAGACGCGACTAATTCATTCCTATTCGCCCCCGCCGCAGCGTTGCCGCAAGTAAGTCTCTCTACCTTTCACAAGCTTCGCATTCTCTGCAACTCCGTTAACCCCTTCTTGTCACGCATGTGATAGCTACGGGAGGAGTAATTGGTCCTCATTACGCCTCTTCAAAATCGGCTTTACACGGTCTCGTACATTGGCTTTCGCTTCGGTACGCAAAAACCGGTATCGTAAGTCCTATTCTCTGCACCTTTTGCTGGGACGACGTCGATTTGGGAACTGATCACGGTCGTGTGCTCGATGCGCTCCTCACTTCAAAGACGAGTAACGCAGTTGCCCCTGCGTTAATAGAAGGTCAGTTCTCCCGTTATTCGCCAAAGGAATCAACATCCAATCCTGACGTCAATCATTAGATACAGGAATGATACCCGAATCAACCGAGGAACTTCGAGTACGTATTAATTCGACGCACACGACTCTCGTTACACACCAATCCCAATCTGCCTCTTCCAGAGTAAAATCCCAATAGGGAGACTAGGTCAACCGGATGAGATTGCTGAAATCGTAGCGTTGCTTGCTACGAATGCGTATATGACAAACAAGGTACGTCACTCTCATCTTCTTTAACATCTCCTTTCGTGAATTGGCGATGCTTACAACTCGGGTGGGCGCGTAGATTATCGCCGCAGATGGAGGGTGGACTTAACCCCCCTCCTGTATCTGTATATGCACCTTTATATGCTCATATGAGTCGTATGGATACGTCACACATCACACACCAGGAGGAGAGAAAGGGAATTGTAAAAAGAAAGAGAAGTGTAAAAGAGCAGATGTACTGATACATATACATGTTCATGGAGGTATCATCATTGCGAGGTGTATACATATTAGACAACCAGTTGTTATAAGCCCATTAGTCGAGATGAAGGATGAATGAGTGAAACGAGTGAATGGAAGATTGTGAAATTGAATGTTAGAAAAGAGCGTGGCGAGAGCAAGCGTGATAGGACGATATACGATAAACGATATTGTACGTTGCGCGAAGAGGTGTTCAAACTATAGGCACAATGGTGAGAAGAGAAAAAATGATGAGAAATAAGAATGAAGTTAGGACTCTCTTCGACCTGGAGGAGACGTCTTCCGCGGATTCAATCCCGCATTATCAATAATATCATTCAATTGCTGTATTCGTTTCTGCGCAAGCTCAATCTGTCGTTGATAGCTCCTACAAAAAAACACACACACATTGAACATCACACGAATACCAAGAAAAAGAAAACCCATCAAACTCACTTTGCCTGACTCTCCAACTCCACCGCCCTCTCCTTCCCACCCTGTCTCTCCCTCTTCACCTTCTCCTCCGCCGACTTCAACCTACTCTCATACTCCTTCACTCTCACCTCCCACTTATGATCCGCCACGCTCGTCTTCTGATTCATCGCCGTCACTTTCTCCTCACTTGCCAACAATTGGTTTTGGAGATTGGTAGCGCGGCGTTCGGCGTTGATGGCGCGTGCTGTGAGGGCGCGGACTTCCATTGAGTCTGCCGAACCGGGTTTGCGGTTGCTGGAGATGATGGCTTGGAGTTCTGAGTTTGTTTGCTGAGATTGTGAAGAAATTAGTTTCGGGGAGAAGGGAGAAGGGAAGAAAGAGATGGAGAAATGGAAATGGGAGTACCTTGAGAGCTTCGACTTCTCCTTCCTTTGCACCCAATCTCTTCTTCCATCCCGCCTTTGTTTCGGCGAGTACTTTCACACTCGATTCGAACTTGTCAATCTGCTTCCACCTCGACTCGAGTTGTTTCCTCATCTCGTTCAGTTTCTCACCGTACCGAGATTCGGCGTCTTTGCATCGTTTGTCAAAGTCGAGTTGGATTTGAGAGAGGGCTTTGAGACGCGTGATGAGGTTATCATGGAAGACACTAAAGTTGGTGAAAGGTTTCGTCTCGGCTTGACCGTGTTTCTTCTATCATATATCATCCATCGTCAACAAAACAACGACAAGAACGAATAGGAAAAGAAAAAGAGTACTCACGGGAGTCTTATCCACACCCAAAATCTTATCCATATACTGATAAATCGTCAACAACAACGTATTCCTCTCCGTCAACTGATCCCTATACTGCGCCTCCGCACTCAACAGCGCTCTCTGATCCTTCGACAACCTCCCCTCCAACTCTCCCACCTTCACCTTCATCACCCCCAACTCAGCCTCCACCGCCCTCAAACTCGCCTGCGCATCATCCAACTTCTCCGCCACATTCAACCTCGCCTGAGTCTGCACCGCCAACTGACTCGCCAACTCCCTATTCTCCGCATGGAGTTTATCAATAACTGTATCTCTATCCCTGTTTTTGCCTTCGCGTTCTGTGAGGTCTTTACGAGAACGTGTGAGTTCGTCTTCGAGACGCTCGATGTCGCGTTTAAGTCTATCGACTTCGAGTTCAAGTGAGAACTTGGCGGTAGTATGACTCTCCCCCAACTTCCTCGATTCTCTCTCCATAACCTGTAACGACTTCCCCACACTCTCCAAATCACCCTCTCGTTGCGTCAACACCGCCTGCGTCCTCGCCAAATCATTCAACGCACTCTGCAGTGCAGATTCCTTCGCTTCGATATCCCGTTTGTGTTTACGGATGAGATCGTCTAGTTGGGATTGGAGAGAGGAGTAGGAGGATTGGAGGGAGGAGGATGTGTTGCGTTCGCGTTGGATTTCAGAGACGAGTTTTTCAATGTGTTGGGAGAGGGTGTCTTGGTCGGATTGGTAGGCTGCTAGTTCTTGGGCTCGGGATTCGTTGAGTTCGGTTTGTTCGACGAGTTGGGCTTTTACTCCAGCTAGTTTCTAAGCAAAAGTTAGCGGTCGTGAGAGGAAATGAAGATGGTGAAGAGGGTGAACGAACATCTTTGAGAGCGTTGGTGAGAGCCTCGAGGCGTTCTCGTTCCACGCTGTCGTCTTCTCGGATCCGCTGCGCCTCCTCACGGATCCTCTCGTTCTCTTCTTCGAGATGATATACTTGTACACCTAGTTTCTCAATCTCGCGATTGGCAGCTTCGATCTCTGCGTCTTTTTCTTCCGATTCGCGTTCGAGATGGGCGAGTGCGACTTCGAATTTCTCGTGAAGGTCGTCAGTGTTGGATTCTAGTTCTGCAATGTGCATTCGGAGGTCTTTTGATTCGGCTTCGCGTTGTTCCAGGACCTAATGACGACGCGTTCATAAAAAGCAAAGTGGGATGAATAGAAGAGGGGACGCACATCACGAAGTTCATCAACTTGACCTCTAGCTTCCTCCGCCTCACCCCTCCACTCATTCTCAACATGCTCCACAATCCTATCATGCTCATTAATCAAATCCTGAATCTCCCTCTCCTTCATCTCCAAATCATCCTCCTTCTGCTGCAACTCAATCTGCGCCGCAGCCAACTTATCCCTCACCGCGTTCAAATCATCCTCTACGGCCTCTCGTTCTTCGCGTTCTTCGATGATTTGAGCACGAGATTGACTGCGTTCGATGGATTCGGCTTCCCGTCGTCTTTGGACGTCTTCGATTTCGAGTTTGAGGGTTTCGACCATGTCGGCGAGGTCTTCTTTCTCGTCGTTGCGCATTGCGATGATTTCTTCCTGTTCGTCAATCCGTACTCTCAGCTCATCGTTCTCTCTCTCCAAGTCACCAATGTGTTTCCTCAGCCGACTGGACCCCGCGCCGTTGGCATTGGGATCACTCTCATCGTCCCGATGTTCAACCAATTCTCGCAATCGCTCCATTTCTTCCATGTTCTCTTCGAGGAGACCACGGACGTTATCGAGTTCTTCTTCCAACTCGGCGTTGCGTGCTTCGTATTCCCGGATAACGTTATCGCTATCGTTGTGCCCTCCGTTCCGCACATCCATCAACCGTTTCCTCAAATCCCTAACCTCCCTCTCCCGCTCCTCCAACTTCTCCTCCAATTCCCTCGCTCGCGCCTCTGCAGCACTTGACCCCAATCCCAACCCAACCCCCGATCCAGCAGCACCTCCGCCAGCAGAAGACGACTTTTGCATCTTCTCCAACGCGCTCTCCAACTCAAACACCAACTTCCTCAACTTTTTCAACTCCATCCCTCGTTGTTGAACCTCAATCTTGAGATTGATGTTTTGTTTGAGGGCTGCGTCGATTTGGTCAGGAGCCAGTTGGGCGAGACGTTCTTCGAGAAAGTGGACTTTGAGTTTGATGTTGAAGTTTTCTTTCTTGAGGGCGTCGATGTGCTGTTGTGGGCATTCAATGACAGTGTCAGTAGTCAGTATGTCAATAGGGAGTGAGTGAGTAGGGGGGTTTATAATGGCGAGCGGGAGTGGGATGAAGGGGCCATGCAAGGCCAAGGAGCGGGAGGAGAGACAGGCGGGGTGGCCCGAACCCAATGGGACACGACACAGAGGGACAAGAACAAGAACGAGGGGTGCAAATACCACATGTTCATGTTCAGGCCACAGGCATCAAAGTGTAAGGTGGTCAGATCACCCGCGAATATTTACAAAATAAGACAAATTGGTGAATGGGGAGGCCAATGCGGAAAGACGTAAATGATATGATATGGTATGTGTACGACTTGCCTTTTCTTGATCTCGAAGGGTCAGGTTAACTCCACCTTTGGATCCTGCGCTCCTGGTTCGTTTCATACGACCTGGTGTTTCGAGACCTTCACTCGTCCATTTCTTTGCGCCTCCGCCTGAGGAGATTGCACCTGGAGTATCGAGGACGTCTCCCCCTCCTCCAGCATCATGATCATCGAACGCGTCTTCCAATCCAAACCGTTTGATACCTGGTGTTTGTTCTTCTAATCGTCGCTTTGAGAATAATGCTGCGTTGGGCGGGGAGGGAGTGGCGAGTGCGGCGGATGAGGTTGCCGCTGAGGAGGGGAGACGGGTATTGCGAGCGGGAGTTGAGAATGAGGAGAGCGAGGGGAGGGAGAGGTCTGGGTGAGTGAGAGCTGATTGGTTGGAGAGGTCTCCTTTGTGAGTTATCGAAGCCGACATGTCGAGCAAAGGCCCATCAAATTATGGTTATGGGGAACGTAGGTTTAGGTTCTTCGGCGGATAGTGTTGTCGTAGATGTCAGACACGCAGAGAGTAAGGCCACCAACGAGCCAAGGGACAGACCACAGACAAAGGCAAAGGCAAACCAGGCCAAAGACTAACCAATGAAATACGCGCTCGTCACGTGCACAACACTCCCACTCAAATTTGGCAGTCGTTGTAGTCGCACCCCTTTTCCACCTCAAAGAAAAAATCCAGACTAGCAGAAACCACTCATCTCATGTGCCTCATGGTGAGCAAAGTGTCCCTTGTGGAGGTCCCCGCCGAACATAGTCCCCAAATTGAACATTGCCGCCACCCGCCCCGCCTCCGCGTTTCACAGGCGACTCAAGCCCGATCCGACATTCCGGCCTCGGCTACGTCGACGATCTTTCCATTGATCAAACCACCCAGTCACCAGATCCCTCCAGCGGTTCTCAAAAACGTTAACCTCGACATCCTTTTATCTCATTGGAATTCCACCTTCCAACAACAACAATCCATGACTCAGTTCTGATTCTCAACTCGCCAATAGCGAGCCATTCAACAATCAAACAACCTCAACCATCACCAAAACGATAGGGAACGAGCGGTCACCGGAGAGTCGTTTCAACTTGCCCAATGAGGTGGTAAATCACGCAATTTACCCGCAAATTATGGTGTTGCACTTGTCGGAAGGTGATCCCCATTCGTTCACCCGGCCCACCATGCGCATTGACTCAGATCTAGGGCCGAGTCATATAATTGAGGGTGCATTCCCCACATCTTATCCCTCTCAACTTTTTCTGAACTCTCATGGCGTCCGAGGAATCTCCACTGTTGAACTCGACCAACGATCCTATCGTTCTCAAGCATGAACTCGTATATCAGAGATTCAGCCCGTCTCGCAAAAACTTTGTCCTGGTGCTGATTTGCCTCGCTGGAATTACGCCTTGTGAGTCGTTTACCGGTCCTCGAGATCAAGATCTCAGATCTCATTGTGGTTGTAGTGTTCGTATCTGGAACTTTTATACCTTCCATTCCTCAGATCGCAAAGGACTTGGACTCGACAGGAGCGGTTATCAGGTACACCAGCTCCTTCGACCTCTACTCACCGAGACTCACCCACCGTCAGTCTCGCCGTGAGTCTCTCCATCTTCACCAACTGCGTTGGTAGTCTCCTCTGGTCCAAATACTCCGGATACTGTACGTACCCAACCCATTCCAGAATCAAACAAAACTTACACCAATCAACCATCAGACGGCCGAAGACCAATCTACCTCGTCTCACTCACCTGTCAATGTTTCGGCTCCATAGGCGTAGCCAACGCCCAATCCGTCAAATCCCTCCTCTTTTTCCGCGTTTTCCAAGCACTAGGATCCTCGAGTGGTCTTTCCAACGGAATGGGCGTCATTGCGGATCTTTACAAACTCGAAGAACGAGGGACCGCAGCTGGGACTTACTTCGGGGTAATTATCAACACATCCTTCTCTTTCTCTCCTTCTTTCGTTCTATCGGTCTATCGTCCCTCTCGTACTTTCGATTATTTATAGATGGTGTCATAATTCCTTGACGTTTCCTCTCGTCCCTGATTCTGCTTCTGCTTCTGCTTCGGTCCCTTGATACAGTCAATACTGACACTCCCCATACCTTCCAGTTCGTCCTCCTAGGTCCCGCAATCGCCCCTCTCGCAGGCGGAATAGCAACACATTACTACTCCTGGCGCGCCATGCAAGGCTCCTTATTCGTCTTTGCCCTTTTCATGTTTCTCGTTTTCCTGGCGTATTTTCCGGAAACGAGTCATCCTGGTGCGAGAGGTGTGGATAAGGTTGTTGAGAAGGGAGGGAAAGTGAGGTTGGTGGTGCTTAATCCGTTTTCGAGTTTGTGGCTTTTGAGGAGTCCGAATGTGGGGTTGGTGGTGAGTGTTTTTGGATAGGTTGGGTGTGGGGTTTGGAGTGATTTATTTCTTGGGCGATCGTTGTAGGCTTTGGCGGGAGGGTTTATACTGATGACGGATTTTGGTAAGTATTTCGTAGAAGAAGCCTCAGTTGACAATTCTCATCTCATTCTCTTTCAACTCTATTTCAGTTCTCATGATTCCGATCTCGTACACACTCGTGAGTCCATATATGCGCTCTCATCACTCCTTAGTAAGATCCCTGACACCTCTCAGGGCGCAAAATTCGGAATCGCCAACGAAGCCCTCCTCGGTGCCCTCTTCATCCCCAACGGCATCGGCAACCTCCGTAAGCCTTCTTCTCCTATACGCCCGCGCCTCTGATCCTGAGATGAGACCTGAACTTTGCTGCTACTAGTCGGAGCATACATCTCAGGTCGACTCTCCGACAAAGAAGTCATCAAACGACGAAAAGCACGAGGTGGAGAATGGTGTCCCGAAGACAGACTACGTGTCGCACTCGTCGGAGCATTGGTTTATGCTCCCTTGAGTATTTTGCTTTCGGGGATCGTTACGGATTATGTCCCTGGGACAACGGGGATTGTGTTGAATTTGTTTTTCCTATTCATTAATGGGTTAGGAGTGAGTAACAATGTTGCTGTCTTTTCTTCGCTCCTGGGGGATTCTCATGGATGGCTTTTGGTGATAGGTCGATTTTGTGTTGAGTCCTTCGGGAGGGTATAACGTCGATATCCTACACTCGCAAAGCGCAGAAGTCACTGCAGCCAATATGTCAGTTCCTTCTCCCTCCAATCCCACCAAACAAAACAACGGGATCTAAAACATTCGTTTGATAGGGCATTCAGAGGATCAATAGTCGCAGTAGCCACATCATTAGCCATCCCATCAATTCAAACGATCGGAATCGCAGCGACAGATGGGATAGCAGCCGTCCTAGGATGGGTAGCTTTCGGGTAAGTCAATCTGATCCCTGTTTTGTTTTGGCGTACGTGATGCTGATGGTTTTGTAGAATTTTGTGGAGCGTGATTCGGTATGGGGATAGAATGAGGGCTTATGTCGATGTTGGGTTTTCGACTGCGAGGGATAATTGATAGATTTAATTGGGCTTCTGGGCGTACGTTGTATAATGTCAGGGTTGGTCCTGGAATATTGGGATTTCGGGAAAAAGATATGTCACATTCATAAATTGCTCGACGTATGAGATAGGCCCTATGCCTGACTGAACTGAGATAGATTCTCAGAGACCAAGTTGCGAAATTCTCGGAGGCCAAGGCAAAATGCCGAAATACCGATGGGCTCCCTGATTAAGTAATCGTTCATTTTTTGTCACTGGCAGTTGCTTGGGCTTTTGTGGTTGCAAGTTCCTAGCGTGAGGTCCTAAAGATTAAAGTTGCTTTCAAAGGGTGGGATCATTCCTCTTGACCAAGGGTCTCGGAATTCTACCTTATCTTCCCTCCAGACTTATCCTCTTCGCGGCAAGAGTCAAGAAGTCAAGTTAGAAACCATCGGCCCTTTCTCAAATTTGCCAGGAGAGTATGATGAGTTGCAGATGGTGAGCCATCTTCTACATGAAGTCGATGTATCAACTCTTTTCTTTATCAATCTGCGGCGTGTCTTTATCAACTCTTTGGCGACTTCATTTTGCTTTCACGTGCCAGCATGGACGTGTCAGTGGTAGGGCCATTTTCGCTATCGCCGCGCTACAATTTCCCCGTTCCAATGGGCCAAATATCTACTCGGTGCACTGTTGGGTACTCTGATAACGTATCATCTCTCTCCACTCGTTGCAGGCACGAGCCGACTCACATCCTTCTCGGCAAGTACTCGGAAACGCCATGAGCGGTAGAAAGAGGTCACCGGTCGCTGATGTGATAAGCTTTGGGCGAAAAGATATGAAAGAAGCGCGAATCATTTTCAGACCTGCTTCAGCCAATGCACACACTCTGTCTATTCGACAAATTTGGAAACATGCCGCTCTTCGTAAGCTTAACTGACAGGCGTACTGCAGTCAGCGACAAATCTTGCTCCAGTGCCACCTATTAGGTCAATTCCCCTGCTTCTCTTCAGTTTGAATACCGCTGTAGTCCCATGCTGCGTGTTTCGCTCCACGTCGAAAGATGGTAGCGCCCTACCCATTCTGCGAAAGGATTACTCCATTCACCTGGTCATGTTCCCCGACGTGGGACCTGCCAGCGCTGAGGCTATAAATGAGTGACCCCCACAATCCTGCCACCTGGAGATGCCCGCCATGCCAGACAGTTCCGCAGGCAAGAGAGTGGACGTCGTCGTCATTGGAGGAGGGTGTGTCTTTTCTTTTCGCATCTCCCATAATAAAATTGCTAATATCGCCGTAGTACTGCAGGGCTAACGGCAGGTGTCACGCTGAAAACAAAACTCCAATTCAACAATTTCACGGTAAGCTTGTTGCGATAATTCATTATTTACAGACTACTGACTAGTTGATCAAAGATATTCGAGCAGTCTGGTGACATTGGCGGGACTTGGAACGTCAGTATCCGTTTGATTATGCGAGTATCAGTGCACTGAGCCTCGTCCGACTACAGGATAACACGTATCCGGTACGTCTGAATTAATCTACCACTCGCATTCGAATAGACACCAAGTCAAAATTCAGGGAGCCGCATGCGACAGCGAAGTCCATTGGTACAGCCTTTCTTCAGATCTCAACCCTTCCTGGACGCAATCCCACGCCGCTCAACCCGAAATCAAGGCGTACTGGAAACAAATCGCTGCAAAATATTCTCTCTACGATAATCTCGTTTTGAACACACGAGTGGTTTCAGTCGATTGGAATGATATTCGACAGGTGTATCGAGTTGCGACTCAGGATACACGCACAAAGGAAATTAACTACCAGGAAGCCAACATCGTGATCTCTGCCGTGGGGATTATATCCATACCCTACTATCCTCCTGATCTCAGAGGGATTGAGATCTTCAAAGGACCTCACTTCCATTCAGCTCGATGGGATAATTCGTTGGACTTGCGTAATAAGCGTATTGCTGTCTTTGGAAATGGTTGCTCTGGGTACGTTCAGTTATCTCAATAGTTCCATTTTGTCTCTGAGCAAACAACGGCACATCGTAGGTCCCAACTCATTCCCGTTATCACCTTGGACCCTTCCGTCCAAGTCATCAACTTTTGCAAAACTCCTCCGTGGTGCTTCCCCCTTGTACGTGCTACCCAGGAACATCTTTGACGTGGAAATTGATAGCAGCAAAAGGGGAAACAAGTGTTTTCAGAAAGATGGAAATGGTTCCTCGGTCATGTGCCATTTGCTGCTCGTCTTTACAGATACTGGATCATGGCTCGGGTATGTTCATATCTATTTGATATGATAGCCAGTTCTGACCCATTCTCTGCCCATCAGCAAGAAAAGTTCTATCTCATGATTCTCGCTGAACACGCCGCAAAGTTTGGCATAGACACCCGAAAGGTAATTTGAACATGTGAATCCATCCCTTCCGTACTGATCCCAGCAATAGATGCTCGAGGACTTCATGAGGGCAGAAGCACCGTCAGAGTATCACGACAGAGTGATACCGACAACTCGTATGTACTCTATCGCCTGGTTTTCTTTACGGGCATCACAGATCTATCTCAGCTGTGGGGTGCAAGCGGATTGTCCTCGATAGTGGCTACCTTGCAGCACTACATCGTCCCAATTTCGATATCAATTACGACGGAGTTGCCAGATTTACAGAGACGGGTCTGATAACAAACAAAGGTAGGTGTACCAAAGGTTATCAACCCATGTCCGATTCCTGAGCGTATTTCAGGCGAAGAATTTACTTTCGACGTTATGGTCCTCGCTACGGGTTTCATTATGGTGAGTGAACCACACAGCCTGGTCTTGGACGTGTGCTGACTGGGGTAATCAGGACGAGGCACCCGTCAACGTTAGAGGAGCAAATGGGATTACAATAGAGGAATACTATGGCATGAAAGGTGGTCCAGAAGCGTATCTTGGTGTCACACTCCCAGGATTCCCAAATTTCTTCATGATTGCCGGTACGATCCGAGTATCTCTTCTTCTGTTTGGATATTTCTTGAAGTGAGCCTAGGTCCAAATACCGTGACTGGACACGCGGCGATGATATTCACTCACGAAACACAGGTTACTCCATCGTAGCTTACATACCAGCACCCTTTTGACTTTTCTTTTCTCACATCATAGGCGAACTACATTGCTCAGCTCATCCGACCAATCATCCAAGGCCTCGTCTCCTCCTTCGATGTCAAACCCGAGGCGAACGATATCTACAACGCCGAACTTCAGAAGAAGCTGTCAGCAACCGTTTGGAACAGAGCTTGCACGTCGTGGTATCGCACTCGAGGTCCTGGTCCTCGGAAAATCTTCGGCCCATGGCCTGGGACTATCACACAATATTGGTGGAAGTCAAGAAGCCCCGTTTGGAGTGATTATAGAGTCAGCGGTGGCGAAAAGTGGGTCAGACGACGGAAGCTTCTAAAGTCGGCGCGGATGGTGGCGGTTCTGGGCGTTGTGGGTCTTGGTGTGTGGGGTTATCAGAACAAAGAGGAAGCGATGGATATTCTTAACTTCTTGTTGAAGAAAGTGAGTACTACTTGTTGCGTGTCACTTATTTTGGCTGATCTTACTATGTATATGTTGAGGTCTTGGATACATTCATGGATATGCAGCTGCTTACTACTTCCTTGCCGTGGAATACATAAATGCGACCCCGCGATATGTCTCCACTGGTCATCAGTGGTTCTGATCTGGGTCATTTTTTCACGAATCAACGCTCTTTTTGAAGACAGAACAGTATACTTCACCAGCGGGACCCCGCTCAGTCAGTTTTTAGTCAACCTAGACCAGTGCAGGAAAATGGAGACCTGTTAGCCAACTTGAAAATGCCGACTGTGTCTAGAATACGGTTCTGAATGACTTAAGTGTCCGACCATGAAGCTCATGACAAGCCACCTCATACAGAACTTCCTACTTCAAATTTGGTCGGACGCGTGTTCCCGCAGTACGCTGTGAACTTGACATCTGAGATGTATCCGTAGCAGTGATTCAGCTATGTGCGAGGCGCCATTTCGAATAGGGATTGTCATTCATGAAAAGCTGAAGTGTCGGGGAAACCTTTATCAGCGTGTGGATGTCGATGGATGAGAGTAAACCAGTTCATCGAGCACAGCGAAGTCCCGAGTAGGGGCCTGAGCAGTAGTATACGTACCAGCCTGAGCCTGAGCGTGTGGCACGGTCGCCTCTTCGATCCCGCAGACGTGCCGACATGCCGGTTAGGCGCCACATGCTCTGAAGTCGACAGCCGGAGAATTTGCCAGTGTGATCTTTCCAGCTTCGCCTGACCTTTCACTGTAATCACTGGCAATCTGCCTCACACGCATGCATCATCTGTCGAGAGGTTGACTACGGTACCCATCTACGTAACGATGGCTGCTTGATGATCCCAGGTTCGGCTGCAATAAAGGATGGCTCGGAACCATGGCCAGATCACGACCTCCAGGAACCTCAGACCCTTCATCTCTCTTCCTTCGTGAGGTCGACTGCGACTTGGACCCATAACATGAGACGGTTTGCGGCGACTTGACATTCAAATACTCAACACAATGGTCTTTTTCGTCTCCCGGCACTGGTATTGTCGCCTACTTGTGCATCACCCTACTTTCTGACGAGGTTGACAATAATTTCAACGCCTTCTAGACGACTATTTACGGCATACTCGGAGGGACAACATGGCAGTGGCAGTACCTCTGTTATTTGTGAATGTCGATCCAAGAACGCCACGGCCCCAGGACCTGACAGCGCTTCGCTAATGACTGATACAAAATTACCACAAGACATGCAACAACGAGAGGTTACCACCCCTTCCTCTTACCCCACCTCAGTGTGCCCAAAGCTCCATGTCCGACTATAATTACACGATCGATGATTCCAGCTCAGTCTTGACATTTCTTCCATACTGTGAGGCTGGGAAACTTCGATATCCTTGCTAAACTCACGTTCATTCATTTCAAGCTGATGGTTCGTCGAGTGGAGGGTGGCAAACCTGGTTCTCGACTGCAGGATTCAATAAGGAAGGAGGACAAGAGTCCATTGGTGACTCGAGACATACCACAGCGTTTCCTGGAGCAAGTGTTACAATGACATTCCACGGTATGAGGAAACCGGTTTCTAAAACGTCCGATTCTGAACGTTTTCTTTAGGCACCGCAATATATTTGTACGGAAATGCTACGTGTACATATGAAGTCACTGTGGACAGTCAGACGTACCCACAACAAATACCCACTTCTGACACTGTACTCCTGTATTCGCAGACGGGGCTCAATCCAGGGAAGCATTCATTCAACCTGACGGCCCATCCAGACGGAAATGGGGCACAGAGTCTGTTCTTCGACTATGCTGTCTTCACAGACGTTATCCCTGGGGCGTGAGTGGCTTTCGTGATCGGTTTCATGGAATTTCCCCTACACACCCATTTGCCAGCAACGCTGCCCTCATCCCGCTGCAGATTGACAACCAAGATAATACTAAGCTACAATACGAGGGCACCTGGATGACTCAGCGCGACGCTCAAATCCCAAATCGAGCATCACCTAAACCATACAGGGAGACATCCATGTATCGATCGAATGTGTCCTTGACATTTAATCAAGCCATCGCCATTGCCATCAATGGTCCAAGAAACTGGGGTCATTGGGTGTATAATGTCGTAAGTGCCTATGTATCCCGACGTCGCCCTTTAACTGTCTTGATGCGTAGTTTCTGGATGATGAACTAACTCAATACAATGCGAGCACTTGGTGGCTTATTGGTAATACAACATTGTACTACCAGAGTGGGCTAAACCCAAACAAGACATATACCCTCAACGTCGCACACGAAGGTGACAGCGAGTTCTTTTCCTTCAGTTTGAATGACATTACAGTCTGGACTGTGGGCTCCAGGTAAAATGATTTCATGCTCAGAATGTCAAGCACACTAATCGAGGGTTGAAACAGTGACCAAACTACTGTCTCTTCATCCAAGACCATAGATACACCACCATCCTCCCCCCCTTCACAGCCATCTTTGTCGTCATCCTCCTCGGGCTCCCGAAATCATGTAGGAGTCATCGTTGGTCCTGTTATCGCAGCTATCGCTGTCATCGTTGGTGTGATAGTCCTCCTGTTCTATCGTGCTCGTACCCGGAGAAAAGCCACAGAATCAAACGACGTTGGTCCGATGCTGGGAGAAGTCACACCTTATCCCAAAAATCAGAAGCCGCCTACACCATTGCTCACTGCGACGACGGCGGCGACAAATATACCCAGTCTCGCCACGAGTTCGCATATTATGGAAACTTCAACCACCGCCGTCGATACCTCACTTGAGAAGCAAGATACGTCCTCGATTTCGCCCCCGCCGCCTGCATATACGGAGATATTTTCCTGTTAAATCACACTCTCCGCAATTTCTGCCATTGTTTGTATTCAGAGACCTTTCCCGTCTCATGTTTCGTGATCTCGCATGATGTGGGGACTGTGCTGTATACTTCTTGTCTTGGTGTCCCGCTCGCATACGTATTTTAACGACGTTGCGCGCTGTCGTCGAAGCCATATCTCATTGCGCCATGTATCTCGTTTGGCTTACCTCCAGTATGAATCAACGCTCAACCCTGACCCATCGCTCTCACGGAGCACAACGTCTGCCTATGCTCCTGCGCCCGTTGTCTGTGGATCAAGTATGCCGCTGGAAAGAGCATAAATAAGAGCCCCAGGGGTCAGAAAAGAAACAGGAACAATACATACTAACGCAGATCCAGCGTTTTCGCATAGGATCACAGATCCGCCTGTGACGGAGGTCCGCTGAGATGAAGTATTACTATACGACCCTGAAGCCGTAGTAAGGTGGCAAGAGAGTCGGTGGCTTGCTTTTGGAGCTGGGGTTGTCATGCAGGATGGTAGTACCTCTGCGATGCGATAGCCTTCAGTTATGTGTCAAACTCACAAGCGGCCATTGCGACTGCCAATCAGCGGGGTGGAAGCTCAGGGGAGGACTAGGACAGGCCCAGGTGCAAGTACTCATTGATGCTTCTACAAATACTTGCAAAGCTACAAGTGCAGTACCTTCATAGAAAGGGTCTGTGGACCCCACATAGCAGCACAAGAAGTAACTTGAAGTTCGACGGTGACGACAACAAGGAGAGAAGAGGCACCGTGACCCATGTCACAAAAAACGTGACATTGATGCACAGTACTTGTTCGTCCTTCGGGACAGTGGTAGCGGCAAGGCCTCAATGTTCAACTTGAAACTCGCTCTGTAACACCACCTCGTAATTATTAGGACAAGGAACTTTTAAGTAATTCAATCTGCCACTTCAAACCTCGATAACTCGCAGCCTCGGCAATTTGGTCAAATTCCGGGTATTTCGAGCCTCTGATGCGATTAGGGTATGAAAGCTTTGTATTGTTATTGCCTCAAGCTTGCGACTTGAGCTCGCGATTCACCATCCTATACTGCTCTTTACCATTCAACAGTCTCTCTATCGTTCCAAACATGAGGATTTACAACAACCCCAGCGCCTAATTTCCAAATCTATGTATCTGCTATCGCCGATTCATTTGCGATTTGTCCTTCGGCAGGTCAGCCGTTCGAACATCACCGGAGCATCGGCAAAACACATTATGAGGAGACTGTTTTTAACACTATGGTGGGAATATCGCTCGCCATCTCCCCGCTCAGGTCACCTTCTCGTCGGATATGACATTGTCCTGCTAAGTTATCAAGGACTCGCACCAGTCCTCTCTTTCCAGGTACCATATTCGCTGCAGGCTCCTTCACAGGCACCAGCGGACCTGGGCAACGAGATGGCTGGTATCCAAAACACTGATCAAACCGATCTCGCTATTAACACTTCCTCCCGGGCAGAAACAAGATCGAGGTCGAATTCAACCGAGACTCTTCCTACGGGAAACCCACCAATAGACAAGACAATTCAATCAGTATCTGACGAGATAGCAACTCATGACTTCTACTTCATACCCATTCCCATGTACCTTCGCTATGATCCAAACGCGCCTCCTCATTTCAGTTTGTTGCTCAACATCGTGTTTGGGCTTGCCAGTACATTTGGTGAGCTTGTAACCTCTCATTTTCTGGTGCACCACTGAAGATGTTACCAATTTGATTCCTAGTTGTCGCCAACCTGTACTATTGTCAACCACTTCTAAGTGCGTTTCAATATCTATTTTTATCTTGATGTTCGCGCTTATGATGTTCCCAGTCCAATTGTCGGAATCATTTGGCGTCACGTATAACGAAGTTTCTCGCATCCCTACACTTATTCAGGCTGGTTATGCCTCAGGATTGCTGCTCATCTCACCACTCGGTGACCTTGTTCGTCGCCGCCCTCTCCTCCTCCTCCTATGTTCTTCGGCAATATGTTTGACCATCCCTTTACCCATTACCCACAACGTTGTTGTGTTCGAGGTGTTTTCCTTCCTCGTCGGAATGGCCACAGTCGTTCCACAAATCCTGATGCCCCTCGCAGCCGACCTTGCACCTCCTCATCGCCGAGCAACTGCACTCTCCATCGTCCTTTCCGGCCTTATGTTCGGTATCCTCATCGCTCGGGTACTCGCTGGCGTAGTGGGCGAATTCACGTCTTGGCGGGTGATTTACTATGTCGCAATCGGAGTGCAGTTGGCGGTTCTGGCAATGCTTTATTTTTTGCTACCGGATTATCCTCAACGAAACACGGGGATCACGTATTTCGGGATTTTGTGGAGCATGGGGAAATTCCTTGTCACGGAACCTCTTGTTATCCAAGCGGTGTTAGTTTGTATCGCGTCAATGGCAACCTTTACGAACTTTTGGGTAGGATTTGACCCCTCCTTTGCATGATTAACTTACGCTTACACTTCCGTTCTTCAGGTGACGCTCACGTTCCTGCTGGGCGGCCCTCCGTACGAGTATTCAACGTCAGTCTATTTTGTTTGCTTCATTTACTTTTTCTACAACATCTGGATATTTATTGATAGGCTTGTAATCGGGTTGTTTGGCCTTCTCGGAATGCTTGGAGTGGCCGTTGTACCATTCCTTGGTCGTCTGATTGACAAACTCGTTCCGTGGTACGCAACCATGATAGCTAGCTTCGGTCTTCTATTCTTCCAAGCCATCGAAACTGGGGCCGGCGGTATCAACGTATCAGCAGTCATCATTACATGCTTCGGGATCGACGTCTTCCGCCAGATGCAGCAAGTTAGCTTGACAAGTGCCGTTTTCGGCCTGGAAGCACGCGCACGGGCGAGGTTAAATGCCATCCTAATCATTTCGGTGAATTTCTTTGGATGTTCATTTGCCTTAAGAGAGTGTGGACTTACGCGGGTATCTATCTATACAGCTTTTCATTGGCCAAGTGATGGGTACTTCAGTCGGGACGGCGGTGTTCACGAAGTATGGCTGGCGTCCTGCAGCCGCGCTCTCGATGGCTTTGTCTGGGTTCAGCATTCTCATCATGCTGCTACGTGGACCGCATGTCGAACGGTATACATGGATTGGTTGGGAAGGTGGATGGGGGACGCAAAAGGAGAAACCCGAGGTAACCGAAGATGGCCCCCAAAATGAAAAAGCACCTATCAGCCGGAACGAAAACAAAGGCGACGATAAAGGGGAAAAGGCGTAAAGTGATCAGGAACACACATGAGATCATTTCTCATAGAGACTTTGTGGAATGAAACTACTGTACAGCATCAACACCGAGGATAGGTAGATGTTGGTAGACTTGCTGTTCCTACCTTTCTCGCATCCACACTCTCTGGACTGCCAGGGAAGGAGTGATTCCCTCGAGGGCCTTCGGTCGACTTCCGCAACCAATTGCTGGCTGTAATATGTACTTCAAACGAAGCTTATGTTTCCCTCCTAGTATCAATGGTATTGTTCTGGTAGAAATATAAATGAGAGGATGGAGACACGGCGCAATGCGAAAATCTGAATCCTGCAACCTTGTGCCTCGTCTGCCTCTGCCGCCGAAAACGCCAAGCCCTCGTAAACGAAGCCAAACACACTCAAACACGCGCCGTGATACTGCCCACGCCATCCCCTTCATAATTCCCCAACATTTTCCTTCATGAACTCAAAAACCCATGGTTCAACTCCCTCAGGAATTAGTCGACTCCGTTATTGACTACTTGAACTCCGACTCTGACAAGGCTGCACTATGTGTCTGCTCGTTGCTATCGCGCTCTTGGCTCAATCGAAGTCAATTCCATTTATTCGCTCGATTCAAACCGAACTTGAAGAACTCAAACAAAGTGGCCATATTGAGACGTTTTTTAAACGATGGCTCCGGTATCCACAAACATATCAGGTGCCTTCAACTTGACTACCGGGCCTTCACGATTCGTGACCTTTCGTTGGTGGAGGCTTTGCTCGACGCCCTGACGTTCCTGGAGGACCTTCGGCTTTCCTGGAGCGATCCGCACATTCTGACCCATCCAGAATGCCGCGTCGCCAAGAGGTACAATCTGAAGCTTGTATCGATGACAGCATACTCCGGTGACTTCTGGAGCAATTCCGTGGTCATGATGGTGCTATTGGATATGTTGGACTCGATCCGTGAACTATACCTTGACCTCTCCGCGATTGAAAGTTCACCAAAATCCGGATCCTCGGAGCTCTTCGAAGATGTCGAACCACGTCTCCGTGTACAATCCCTCATCTTGAGGCCAAGCTTTCACGACATGCCGGACAATGCAGTGTTCCATACCTACTCCATCCTTCACCCAATATTGTCGTGCGATGAAATACGGCACGTCTCTGTCCAAAGACCGCATGGAAAGCTGATAATCGGTTGTGGTCCCCTATTGTCGGACGTGGAGAGTTGCGTTGAGTCGTTGTCAGTGGACCTGATGTCAATCGGTGAAGAAGCGCTATCCTTCGGTCAGTAACATGTTCGATCATTCCCCGTGCCACGAGACCTATCCTTTATTTCAGGGACGCCTTTTCGTATGACATCCCTGTCCATATCGCGTTGCACAAAGCTTCGGTTCTTCAGGTTCGCGCTGTGCTACCCGCAGCCAAGCGTTGAAGACCTCTCCGCAATGCACAGAGCATTCATCGAAATGCTTTTCTGTCTCCCACTCGCTATCTCCGAAATCGTGGTCGATATGTGGACTCTTTCCTCTGAAGTCGAAGGCGACGACGACGGTCTCTTTGGGCGTTTTGACATGTCTTTCGATTGGCGACGAATGAACAAAGTCTTGCGTCGTCTTGTGAACCTCGACAGATTTACATTCGAGAGCAGGGAAGATGGCGACATAGGAGCTGTTCAGCATTTTAAAGCGTTGGCTGTGGAGCGGCTTCCGGAGCACCATTCGCGGGGCATCTTGAACTTCACATCGAATAACAACCCGAGGAGCAAGCATTACTCGGTCTGAAAATTTGGTCTGTGCAACTCTCGCCCTACTCGGGAGATTCCAGCTTACGGACTAGATGACGACCTGCATAAAATACCCCAAACCCAAACCCCTCCTTACTGCGTCGTCTACCCACGGACAATGACAGATGCGATCAGAGGAGTATCACGATGGTCAACCTCCCGATCCCGGGTTGATGTATATGTTTTCTCTATTCGGGTGCCTTTGACTATTTACCCTCGGTGTCCCTCACTCAAGTGCCCAGGTGCACCGCCCAATGTACCGCCTAATCCGTTGAGAATTCGATGATACATCTTCGCTTCACATACATCACCACCCCCTTCTCGTCGTCTGTTTAAGACGACTCCCTGTCGTTCTATTCGGTGGGCGCTACCGATTGCAGCGCGGATATAGAAGTTGATCCTTCGGGAGATAAGCTTCCGGCCTGTTCTACTCAATGCATTTAACCATGTGCGTTCAATTGGTACCCACGGGAAATACTAGGATCGTATAAATAATACCCTGTATCACCCAATCCGCATCTTTTCTCCTCTTCACTCGCCCTGAACTGCTAGACACCCATGGATACGCCATCTGCCTCTACAGCACGCGGGATGCTTAGGTACGTTAGGTTCACCGGTTCAACGAGTTCCTTTCTCACTGCAACTTTGAGTAGTCCACGCCTCCCACCAGAGATATTCACCGAAATTATAAACTTCCTTGCCCTACCGATGCAGAACGGCTCTGATGAAGATGTTCGTCGGGCCCGAAAAGCACTGGCGTCATGTGCTTTGACTTCTCGGACCTGGTTTAATTTTTGCTCGAATTATCTATACGCACCAGCAACTCTTCACATACGGACGCTTCGCCAAATCAGGGAACAGGCCAACTACTTGAAACGGTTTGCCTGCGACAAAACCACCTCCCTTGTAGTCGAAGATGGGCATGATCTTAGCCCTATTTCACCTCTAGTTCCTACGCTTCTTGCAGATGGCCTACCCAATGTCCAAGCGCTTGCCTTCAAAAATTCTTCGATGGGAAGCTGCACCCTTCAACTCGAGGACTCTGCCTTGGCTCGTCTATTGGAATTTCGCAACGTAACAGACCTACTCTTGGAGGGATACCACTTCTCCTCGATGACAGAACTACAGCAAATTTGCTGCCACCTCCCTTCCCTGACGTCACTCAAGCTATCGGAGATATCCTGGGAGCCAAGTGTCGGAACTATGTCACAAGGATCGTCGCAGACCCGTGAAGGGTTCGAATTCCATGGCAGGGGTTCACAGCTGATTCGTCTTGAGATGCGACGTTGCCATGGGTCACCGGCCCAAGCTCTCAAGCTTCTTTTCATGAACGATGGTTCCATGCCAACTCGTGGTTTTCAGAGGGTCGAAGGACTATGCCGACCCACATTAGCACTCAACGACTCCCGCGCTCTTGGGCTTATGCTCGAGCTGATTCCTTGGCCCTCAGACGCCACAAACATATTTTCTTGGGACTACGATGCGTCTATGAATGCTTGCAAGTGACTCCATCTCCATTCTCATTTCAGTGCGCTGACTGTACCTTCAGGGAATATCTGCTGCTCTGCGATCAGAGAGGGCTTGAAACCACAACCCGATCTCCTAGTCAAGCTATCTCCCTCTTCCGCCGAATATCATAGTCCATTGTCGGATACTGTTGGCATTACATCCGTCAGTCTGGCACCGTGGGCCGAACCCGATTGGAAAGAGTTTGGCAAAATTCTTCGTTGCCTTTCTTCTCTCTCCCACCTGAGGATATCTCTTTCGTGCACAAGAGATGATCCGAAGCCTTCTGACGAGCAGTCGAGGGTCATTGTGCAACAGATAGTTCAGGGTAACGTTGGAATGACTGTGCCATGGATAGAGGTGCAAGTAGGTGATGACATCCGATGGGATGAGTTCATCTACGAACAAGGGAACCTCTTCCAATCCAACCTTTCTGATCTCGCCTTTGGAGATCTCCACGAGGGCGATTTTTCTATCGAAACGACGAACGAATTGTCGCGTGATAATAATTCGGATGCACCCTCTCATGAGGAATACTTGTGAGTCGTACTGATATCCATCCCGTTTGTTACTGATCGCCCTGCAGTACGTTAGGCCCCCAACACATAGTGGACCAATTCATCCTGCCCGCATTGCGTTGGCATGGGTACAAAGAACTCCTCTTTGACAAAAGAGGGAAAGAAGCGCAACAGATTCTCGATGCCATGCAACAGGTACAAATCTCATTCATCCCACCAGTGTCGTTCTCATTCCACCACAGCTCCTCGACGGACCGGATCGTCTTTGTCGCGATAGCATTAGCAAGGCAATCGTCTCCCAGGCTCGCCCTCTTCTGATACGTCTTCTCGTGCGATTGTCCCGGGAATCCCACATGTTGCCATCCGCGGTATTTCTCAGCGGGGTTGAACGCGACTCGCAAGATCCCGTTTGTGGGGGAGGATTTGCAGATATCTTCAAGGGATTTCATCGAGGAGAGGAAGTCGCATTGAAGAGACTGCGTGTATTTCAGATGTCCACCAATGCAGAATTAGAACGATCCAAAAGGGTACGTCGACACCTTGAAGCCAGGCGTGCAGTTGATACGACGTTGATGCCTTTGTCAGAAATTCTGTGTCGAAGCCGTGATGTGGCGACAACTTCGACACCCCAATATTCTCCCGTTTTTCGGGGTTGATGCGGAGACGTTTGGAAATTGCTACTGCATGGTATCACCATGGTTGAAGTACGGTTGTGCCATGGATTGTTTAAAATATCACGAAGAGGAAGTCCAGTGGGACGAGGAAACTCGGTTGAGACAACTGATGAGTTGGGTAGGCATTCTTTCGACAAGCTTCCGGAAATACTTTACTGACATCACGCACAGGTGCTGGATATCATATCGGGATTGTGTTATCTTCACAGCGAACGTGTGATTCATGGTGACCTCCGTGGAGTGAGTTGAATCTGCATTCTTCGTGACCTCGGTTCATGAATGTCCACTTTCTCAGCAAAACATCCTCATCGACAACCACATGAGAGCAAAATTGACAGACTTCGGTTTATCCAAACACGCCGATATGAATACGGTCAGCTGGGGTACTTGTTCATCAAACTCGGTTCGGTGGCAACCCGTGGAGGTTCACTTGGGAGGTCGAGCATCCACCGAGAGCGATATGTATTCCTTTGGCTGTGTTTGCCTCCAGGTCGGTTTTCACCTACTTCCCCCATCGGTTCCCAAACTCACGGATCATCCTAAGCTTTACACCGGGAGTCAGCCCTTTCCGAACCTTCAGACAGACCCGATGGTCCTTGCAGCCATCATGGTGAAAGGAGCCCGACCCCTGATACCCTCTCATATCGAGAAAATGCACAGGCCTCTGTTCGAATTAGTGAGACTGTGCTGGCAGGATGAACCTGAACTTCGACCGAGCGCCAGAGACGTCAAAGGTCACCTCACAGATGGTACCACATCCGATTCCTCTCCCGTCGTGACTTGACGTTCTTGTCGCATAATCAAGGTCGCGTGAGTTGGAAGATATCAGAGCGTCTCGTATATTCAGAGACATTCCATTATGATACATCAGCATGATATTGTAGTCTAGTTCGTGTGCTAGTAGCATGGCGGGACCCAGAATGATGAGAGAAGTTCAGTATAGCGCGTGAACTAACCCGAGAGCAGACAACAATGGCAGAGCTCGATACATCTTCTCTGATACGACAGCCGAACTTAGGGCTCCCTCTGTTGCCCATACGCTACACTCGAAGTCGACGTCCCGATTACGTAGTTGTACAGCGAGAGAAACGTCCAAGATAGCCCAATTTGGGTGACGCATCCCTTCGTGTCCATCGCCTCGAAATTGGATGTAAATTTTCCTGGTCGAAGGAGACATTCGGGAAAGGATACTGGTGAGAGTCCTCACTTCGTCTATTCCTGGTCTCTCGAACGAGATAGAGTGAAGAGAGGGCAGGTTTTGAAGGTATATCTCTGGTTTCGGAAATCGAAGAGGTCACCACACGACCAAAACGACAAGGCAAGATAAAAGACGCACTGTGCATCACTGTGCATTCCAGCAATTCTCCCCCGTACAACATTGAATGATACCTCCCGAAGGTTCTGCGCGCCTGCTTTGAAGAAGGTCGCGACACCATGAAATGCCCCGTCTCCATGCAATCGTAAGTGCAATTCTTCGAGCGAGTCTCTTGAGGGCGTGGTCTCAAGCCACGCCATGAACGGTGTCACGAACTCCGGATGTCGAGTTGCATCAGCGGTAAGACAACGTAGGCGGAAGTTCTTTGACCGTGCCTTGCCTAGCAAATGAGCGAGATTGTGTTGAGATGTCCATGTGATGTCCGTGAGTTTAAGGTCGACCAGTTGGGGAAAGAATAACAGGAGGCGAATGAAATCGGTGAAAGTTCCGAATCTACATTCTGACAGGACTATGCGGTCGATAGAGCGGAAGGTCCGTAACAGTGAGATGGATGACGAGAGCATCTTTGATGTGTCCACTTTACTATCGAGTATGAGTTCGCGAACGTTGGGAAGCTTCGAGGCAAGTCGTAACGGAAATGTGTGGTACCACGGCGAAGAAGATGAATCATCTGAGCTGAATATCATCCTTCTGCAAATGCTGATCATCTCCACGTACGATCCGAGATGTGGTTCCCTTGATACTTCTGCGACGATTGTATCGAGTTCATCTTTGGACGAGAGGTAGAGGAGTCGACGTTGTTTGGCGACTTCCAACCAGTATCGGCTTCTCCTTTCCCATGCTCGACACGTAAGACAGCACCTGACCAACAGGCGTTTGTCGTAGGCGCATTGATCGATTACACATTCCCAGATATCATTCGGGACCCCAAATCCCTGGAGGGAGCGTCGTGTGCTGGCCATTGATTTTGAGATGTGCTGGATGTCGAGTTGGGGTAGAATGGAAGGGTGTTGTTGGGAAGTACATACCCTCGTTCGATCAGATACCCAGTGAAAACATGGGCGGATCTGTGTACCTGTTGGACCAATGATTGATGATTACTGTAATGATCCTTAAGTCAGTAAGTCGACCACAAGATCAACGCCAGTCATTGAGCTTCTGTCATTGGTTAGACTGACTAGCAAATGTTCTACCATCATTTTCCTAAACATTGCAGTGGGGGTATTGTCTGATGGCACCTATTCCAATACCCTCAATCTATTATTACTGGGTATCGCGGTTGTGTCAAACTTCAATTATCCTCATTGAAACGCCAAGTCTGTCATCCGATAGATCGAAGGAGGTGGATCAGTCAACTGGGCTGTGGCATCAGAATTCCAAGAATACCACGCATCTCCCCACACTATAAATATCCTGTCAAGTGGTCCGAAGCAAAGTTTTCCGATTATCTCGGGATTGATGTAGGGTCTTGCGAGTTGAGTGAAGCGAGCTTCGCGACGACGACAGTGAGAATGGAGGTATTTCAGGATTCGACATCGCCAGGGTAGGTGAATGATGAATGCGTCAGTCACCTGGTCGAAAGAGTCACTCGCAGGTAATCAATTGGAAAACAAAGGGACATCTGAGGCTGGAGGAAATGCCGATGTTAGAAGCTCTTGCAGCGATCTTCGACTTGTGGCGAAGACGGGGAGATACAGAGGGTCGTAGATCGGGTCAACGTGACCGTATGGCGAGCGAGAAGGTGGGTAAGCGAGATGGACATTCAACAAGTCTGTCAAAAGGATTAATCGTCGATATATGCGCGAGAGTGGTCCACGTTATTCCTCCCAATTGAATCTTCTGATCGAACGAAGAGATGAAGAGGAATCAGAATGACTCGGAGCACTCATACGGATGAGAGATTTTACTCACCAATTTTACATTGCGTCTGAGGAGTCGCCAATAAGATAGAGGCCAGCTTTTCAAGAACGATAGCATCGGTAAAAATGGACACGAAGACTTCACAGAATCTCAACAAGCAATCGTTATTCCAAGTCGTCGATATCTGGTCGTCGTGGCAAAAGGGCAACAGGGTGACAGGGGATGACCAGAGTGTGACTAGAAGTGACATGTGGTGACAAGTTACATGAGTTGCAGTCGAGACTCGAGGATGAACAACGACAACGACTTTGATGTTGATCGTGAACGATATCTCTGCAGAATCACTTGGGTCCTTAGTCTCGCTGATTGCAAAAAGAAGAGTGCCTCGATTAGTGTCAATCATCCTTGTCCTTGGATCCAAGGGGCGACACTGGAAAGAAACGCTGGGGTCCTTTTTTCGCAAGATCTCGCTTTTGAGGTGTGTGAATGACGATCACTTTGGGTGCTGGCCCAGCCTCGCATTGACCTACACCGTTCCAGGGCCAAAGCATCCTTCGTCGATGGCATGCTCTCCACCCGGGTGCTCTTTTGCGCGACATCCGACACTCCATATCGTTGAATCACTGTTCCTCGAAAGATCCTGTCATTTCGGGATGATGGCCAACCACCCCCGTTTCTGCGATGGAAGATGTTTTCTAGTGTGGAGACAGGAAAGGCCTCCACCTCTATCCATCACGTATTCCATGGGAAACGTCGTCGGTCGGTTGCACACTGCCGTTGTTGTCGCTGGTCAATTGAAACCGATTCCGTTACCCCATTGATAGAGGAACATGTTTCAAACACACAAAGAAAGGAAGACGCCCTCTGTTTGAACAATCTGTTTACAGGGAGCATTCGCTGTTGTTGCAGCTTACTGTAGGTCTCAGGAGCGGCGTAGGAGAAGCCGCGACAGTGGTGGTATGATGCATACATGGCGGTCACTTTCTCAGCGCGATGAATCTGTACTCTGACACGCACGTCGGACTTCTTATGTTCGCTAAAAGTTTGATCGATGATGCTGGACAATGACCACCTGCCATGCTACCCAGATCATGCCTTGGCAATTCCCTCAAACCCCATTTCGACAGGCAAGCGCCCTCAGTGCATTTAATTAGCATCCAAACACCATGCGATCACCCCTCCGACTCCGATCGCTCCAATCTACCCCGTTCACTCTACTGTATCCTAGGTTCAATGGCCAGCGCCCCTTCTCCAGAAAGCGTGTTGGGAGGCTACTTTGTCGCCATAATCTTTGCCATATTGTCCGTAATTACCCGAATCTTTGATCATACCGAAGCTAAACCTATTTGCGTAGACTTTACGGGATCAGCATTGCTCAAGCATACGTTTTCTGGCTAAACTCAGGGAGGGATCATAAGTACTTGAGAGCGATCGTTTGGATCGTAATGTCAGTGTCTATCAAGTTAGATTCTTCAGCCAATGCTCAGCGCTCAGCCCCCAACAGGTTCTTTGAGACTCTCCATAGCGGTTTCACCATACATATGGCGTACCATTACGCTATTTCTAGCTTTGGTAACCTCGCTGCTGTCGAGCATATCATCTGGTCAGTAGCTTCAAATATCACATTATCCGGTGCTGATCTCTGGATGTAGGAGTTCCGGGGTCAGCCTTATTTCCTCTGTGTCGAGATTCTTTCCGCATCGTGCTAAATCGTCTGCACATAGGCTTGTGTTTGTAGTGGTGTAAGTGGATTCTCGGGAGTGGTCTACTTCTACTTCCTGCTCACAGTCATGACGCAGCTCTTGGTCATCTCGGTTGTCCAAATGTGAGTTATTCTTGTCCCTCCAACGAATCTATGGGCCAACCAGTATCGTATTGTCAGCTTCTATCTGAGACGGATCTGGATTCGTGAGTGTCTATAGACTTGCCACTCTCCTCGATACTTATGAAGTAGTGAGCCAAAGGAATGCAATCCTCGTCGCGATACCAGTGAGCTCTTTCTCCATGTCTCCCAACAACCTGCTGACGCCACGATGTCGGGACCAGTCGTTTGTTCTCTTGCTGAGAGTCGGTCAGTCTCAACGATCCCGAATTTACCCACCTCATTGACTGAATGAACTTCTATTCCCAGGATTTGGATATGGTACAGTATGATTCCCGCTTTTCATAGATCCGTGATGTTGATCCCCGCTTCTTGATTTAGGAACTGCGGCGTTGACGTACGTGTGTATTTCGTATGCCCCTTCATTCGTTCACACGTCCTGTCGCAGATACCGTCTACACACCTGGCCGCGGTTCCGCGAGGATGCAGGCCCCATGGTAGGTCGCTGCGATTTTGATATGGATTCAATTATGAGGCTCACGATATACTAGGCAACACTTTCCTCAGGAGTTGCCTTGTCGACACTCATGGATCTCCTCATTGCCTCCATTCTGATATTCTTCTTGTCGCGCAGCCGAACCGGATTTGAAGAGTGAGAGATCTCGTCCTTCCGAGGCACACGACCAACTGACCCATCGAATGCAGGACGGACCATCTCATTCAGAAATTAATGGTGTACGCAGTCAATACGGGGGCTCTTACAACGTACGGGTCCAGGTCTTTTTTTATTCGACGTTGACGTTGACGCTGACATCTGGGAAAGGATCTGTCAACTCGCAGTTGTATTTGTAGTACGCCCCAATCTGACAGCTCATTTCATACGTCCCCGCTCACCCTCGGTATACAGTTTGTATTCCAAAAGGATAGTCTCCTCTTCGCGGGTCTCTGGCTCATGACCAGCAAGCGTACGTTTCAACATAGCTCATCGACCGCATTGCCTGACTTGATTACTGACAGTCTATGCGAATTCACTACTGGGAACGTAAGTACAATTGGAATACCGACATAATTATGTCCTCACCTCCTCTGTAGCCTTAATGCCCGACATGTCCTACGAAAGCAACATGAAGATCTGAGGCCCTCAGAGCTCAGGTTTATGCCCTCGCACTCACATTCACACTCGCACTCGCAATCCCAATCAGTGCGTCATCGGCCCCACGAGACCATTGAATATTGACAGCTAATTTCATTACCTAGCGGCCCATCGAGATCTTCCAAGAGACGTCCAAAGTCACCGATATCGATGTAAGTGCCTAACCTATCTTGTCCAGTCTACGAAGAGACGACCCTTGGCATCACCGTATTATTACAGGAGTATCGTGAAACGAATCAAGACGATAGCCAACAAAAACATGGGGGGTATGGATTTTGAAAGATATAGGCTCACGGCTGGCCAGGATTGGTTCTCGTGAGAGTGGAGGTCCTTCGATGAGGGGTAAAGGGTCTCAGTAAGGTACAATAAGGGTTCAGCTCAACCCTTGTGTTGGTTATGTATGAGTATCAAGTCTTGTATCTATCGATGTGCGCTGTTTTTGCAAGACGTCTGATTGCGCCGATGTGTCCCAAGAGTTCGCACCAGGCCAATGACAAGGCCTATAACAATGACGTTTTTTCTATTGCGGCGCACGAACCCATACACAATCACAGCAAGGTTCCGCAACTGGTCCTGCAGTCTATCAACGTATTACCAACAGAATTACCCAAAGAGTTCGCGAAATATGGCTGCAGGACGGACTTGGGCGGAAAAGGAGAGAAATATAAAGTGAGGAGTATACTACAATTCTAACTTAAGATAACAACATAAAGTCCAGTCTCAAAAGACTTATCCCATGGGCTCGTCGGCCCGAAATGACAATTAAGCAAGCTCCCCAACCTTTCTACGGGAGCCATCATCGTTGCTTCCTGTGTGCGACATCTGGAACGCCTGGTTTCCATCAACAACGGGACGGGAACAGAAGCGCATACTATACACAAACCTCTCCATCTGTCACCTTTGTTGACTCTTGGAATATTTCAATCGGTCGCTAAGGGGTATCCATTATCAGCAGGAACGAACAAAGGGAGACGGACAAGAGGCCATGATTATTGATTATACATACCATTGGACCAGTTGTAGCGTGAAATCGCCCCATGTCGGAAGCATTGAACGACGAAGGTTGCTTCCTCAATAATTGTCTTGCGTTCAACCTATCACCGAAGTGTGTGAGTGAGAAAATGTTTTCGCTTCTATGAGACACGGAACTCACGTTCCGAACATTGAGTTGGCGTATACTAGAAGCGGATGATATGAGAACCACTGAGTAATCGTGGACACAAGATTTGACAACTCACGTTTGCTACACATTAACCAAAGACCAGCAAAGAGGAGACTGTCTTTTTGGAAGACGAACTTCGCAAGGACAGTTACGAATAAGTTTCTGAATTGGGGCTCTCGGAAAATAGACTCACTATGAAGACCACACCAATCGAACAGATCCTGGACGCAATCAAGTCAGCATCTTGCGATCTCAACTCCCTCGGTGTGACATACATTGTGATAGCTCCGGTATTGACTGCATACGACATTAATTTCTGAATCAAGTGGTCCGTCCTAACGCAATCTCCCATGAGCGCTCGAAGTGACAAAGGGTGTGATTTGATTCTTACTCTTTGAACCCCGTTTTGCTGGAGTGGAGATGGAAGATGAGGATACCCGCAATCAAGAGGTCCATGAGGGCCGACAACGCGATTCCCGCAGAAAGCGTAAACTGGAAGCCGAAGATAAGAAATCAGGGTTGATTCGCAAAGTAAAGACATACCATTGGGCCAATCTCTTCACGAAACTCGGTCCAGGTCTTCATCGTGTAACTAGAACACAGAACGCTCAGAGATGCCGGAAGACGACCCTGATATGATGGACGACCTACGTCAAAGCACATGTCGCGAATCCAAAACCTACAGGCGATAGGTAAGGAAGTTGACAGATCTAGAAAAATGTGGGAGCGACTGACTGATACGTAGTAATAAAATAAGGGACTGGGAAAACAACAAGTCAGTCAGCGAGTGGGAAACAATCGAAGCATCAGAGTGGACGCACAGGAACGATGGTAAGAAGTTTGTTCCGGTGGCTGACTAAATAATTTCTCGGGATGAAAAACCAATCTTGCATGAGGGAGCAAGAACTTACGAATCCAGACACGACGCAAGTAGAAACTGTACGAGAAATCAGAAATACGATCCCACGGTGATAGATAATGAACGCACGCTTGAACGAATAGAACGACCAGCATCTATGAATGTACTAAGTCAAAGTGTATTGAAGTGAAGGAAGCAACTCACTCCGCTCGCGACGCAAACCTGCAAAAAGATCCGGTCTCAGTATCTCCGGGAAACAAGAGATTTCGTTGAAAAGCGCTGATACTCACCCCAGAGCTCCTATTGAAAGGAAGGCATCAGATCAAGCTTAAATTTTAAGAGATAAAAGCACCGACCAAACGATCTTTGCGACATTCTCCACATGCCCAAATGAGGTTATGGTATAATGGTAGCACATGTGCATGGCAAAAACTGTGTGAATCGTTTCGAAGAAGCTGCGGAAGTCGGATGGTAGCGTCGGAATCACTAAGCAATTGCTCAAAATTTTCAGGAAACGGCATGTACTCACATTACGATCGAAACAATGATCTTGAGGTAGGCTGCATCTTGCCCGCAATTCAACCAATACACGTAGGATTGTGCGATACTAATCCCATACAATCTGTACCGCAAATCAGTACCCTTGGAGGATCGAAAACGACGAAGCAACCTGACGTACAGAATAGCAATGAAAATCTCGATAACATATCCACCAAGGAGTCCACTTGCGGTCGGTATCGCGGTTGCATGTTCCGACATCTTCAACACTGAAAGGAGGTGAGACAACACCAGGATACGAGGGGGGCTAAAAGGAGAAAACCGTCTTCATACTATGACCTTATGTATCTCGTGTGTCGGTTTTGATCAGAAACGCAAGTCAGCCTGGACGACATCATCACAATTGGATCCGCAGATCTCTCCAACGGGAAAAAGACTCATGTATCCAGATATCCCATACGTTCAGTCAGGATACAATTGCAGTCGGGAAGGCCGAGATCCCAAAAGTCCGAAATCGCAAGTGTTCCGCGAGGAGAGGAAGTAACGGCATTCTGACGGGATAACGACCCGGGAAATCCACGTCGAACAGTCCAGGGTCAACAAAATCGAGAGGATGATTAACACAACCGAAGCTATGTGAGAACGTTCATGCTGCCATCTTCACATTCCGGTACCGTCAAGGCGGGATCATGCGAGGCCATCCTCAACAGCGATGAAGAGGCCTCGATAAAGAACGTTATCGCACCTGTGATGGTGTCTTTGTGCGCACGTTGGGAAAATAGCGTGGTGACGAATGAGAGCGCTTTCTTGGGAGGACTCGAAAGGTCTAGACCTCCACGTGAAAAGAAGATGCATTGTAATGATGATCAATACTCATCCTAAAAGGCGGCTTGATGGGATCAAAAGGGGATCCAGCAGCCAGGCGCCTGGAGTGACACACTCAGAGATCTATCTATCCCGACAAACAACGTGTCAGGGCGGACATTGGCTGGCAAAGATGATCTGCCTCCATTCGACGACATCGTACCTGAGGCACGCTGCGACAACAATACTCAGAGTTACAAGATTCAAAGGGATGATATTCTACGTGGCCACATATTGTGAACCTGCTTGCGGGATCTCCACCCCACCAGGTCATTCGCCGTGGGGAAAGTCCAACCGAGGTGCAAGCCCATTCAAGAGTCAAGCTAGTCAAGCCCCCAAGTTCCAAGAACATGAGGGGATTCTGATGCGGTGTCTATGCAAGCGGCCTCCTGGAAGGGGCTCGCTTTGTGGTCGGCTTCTCGTCGACCCTGAACAAGATACCGCTAGATTCCTGATCGCGGGGGTATCACCTTTAGGGTCAGAGAAGTCAGCAACGGATGCGGGAGTTGTCGGTGCAGCTCGGTGCCTGTTGTGGTCCCCACCAGATCGCTTAACAAACCAGACAGATCCATGAAGGAAGATCTCAACATACCGATTGAGAGTGCGACGACTATATTTTGTCGTTGGGTTTCAGTGTGGCGGACATTTGACAGACTCGTTGTTCACGATGTCTTGATCGCACTTCCACATGGAGGAGAACCCGAACCTAAACTGGCTAGAGGTTGAATGAGTTGTGAATGTGAGGGCTTCGATGCGAATGCGGTATCACAACATACAGAAAAGTCAATCAGTTTCTATATTTAGACCGCGCAGATGCAGAGGAAGTACCTTCTTTCATGCTCTCTAGAGATTGACAGCAAAATTCAACAGAAACTCGTGGTGCAACAGAGATTTTTTGGCTGGTCGACATTTGCTTCCTCACAGACAAAAATCCGTTGTTCCCACTGCGACCTCACCTCACCTTGCTGAGAGTGCTCGCAACGAGGGGCGCATGATCGGGCGGAAAACACGAGAGTGAAATGAGAATGGCGGCTGAGAAAACATAGAGACTGTATTGAACTTGAGGGACCAAACGCATGATTCTGCGACGGAGCACGAGAGCCGGTGAGCTCGGTAGCAAGAGCAAGGTTTTAGGAGCACGTGTGAGAATGGGAGCCATTTCAAGTCTGAGTATTCTGTGCGAAGTATCGCACAAAGTCGGGTGAAGAGGCACCGGATCAACTGGAGCTTTCTAAGGGCCAAGGAGTCGAAGATGAGGGGTAAGTTGTAAGTCGCCCCAGCGTGAAAACATCATTTCAGGTCGAGTTGATGAACCTAATGAATGTCAATGTTCCTGTCATTACCGAGACCCATGGCTACCCACAAGAGGACACTAATGTAAGCCAAGTGACCAAGACGTACGACAAACACCACTCACCCGAGGGGTTTCGAAGTGCGAGTACCGAAGAAACCAAGCGACGACAACCCGACGCTGAAACGAGCCGCACAGCCGGTTTGCAATTGCGAGGGACGATAGCCAGAACAGACTCGCATTAGCATTTCTAGGCTGTGCCAGAAATCAATCGGGCTCCGCAGGCCTAGTCGGTTCTCTTCGACGGAATAAAGTCCACAAGGCCCGTTCTCTATCACAGTGGATCTCTGGAAGGTCCGGACCAACAGATCAAGATGTCCGTACAACCTACTAACCACATTGGTGGTTTTTGTCGACAAGGGGTAGAATCTGATAAGTATCGTTGAGAGACCATCCTTATCAGAACGCTGAAGAATATGACCTGTATCACGAACATGAGTGTGATAATGGTGAGCAATGCTTGGACGACCTGAGCATGGTTCGGCAATTCTATGAATCAAACAATCAAAACGCACTCTACAAATTTCGCCTCTGCGACCAAAGTCCCTCTCCTACTTGGCATCGGCGGTCGGAAATCGTGAAGCTTGCTGCGACCCAAAGGGTACACCTGGGTCTAGGTAGCTCCTAAAAGAATCAGTATACGCTACGATTTGATGACGAAAGACCGACTTACCATGGTGTTCGTCGAGAGAGTTGGACCTAGGGGTCAAACTCGGAAAATTGAGCCTACATGCCGGGAAAGTGTGCATGGCAGGGGTGCACTAAGTTGTGCCTCTAATTATGCGATGAGAGGGCGAACTAAGTTGATATAGTGATATAAGGACTAGGCCGGTTGGTTGATTTCAGCAGTTTTTCGGAATGAAGGCGGAGGGTCTGAAGTCGATGCTCATGGTATGGACCCAGGGCGCCTTGCGTCAGCAATCAGCCCATCAGAGTTTGTTTGGCTCTGTTTTGCAGCGTCCTCGTCCCTTGCCCTCAATTGGGTTCCTCATTGTTCCTCAGCCAACTCAGTACACGGAGCCACTTGTTACAGTAGCATAAACACTTGAACACGTCACACCCCCCGTGTTTTTGTTACGCCCATCTTCATTGATGCGGTTCGTCACTTTCGAGGTTCATACCTCTGGCTGTCGCCTTGTGCTATCTCTGATGATTTTCGAGATCCTTGAGGGAGAGATCGTGATAAGGGATCCATGCCTCACAGGTGAGTTGCGCATTCAACTCTCATTGTTGATTCTACTCCGGTGGCAGGTTGGCTCGATCTTGCAGCGAGGTCATTCGACACTTCACTGCCCAAGCATGAATCAACTTCCACACCGCACATACTTCATTCAAATTGAAGCTCTGGCCCGCGAAACTCCTTCGAAGTGTTTCTTCAACCGTACTGGATACGCGACCTCTTCTACCCTCCTATGGCAATGTAACGTCGTTGAAAAGGCCCTCAGTAACATCTGTATGGATTGTGCTCCAGTTTCTCGCTTGGAAACCTCACCCGAAGGCGAAGAACATGATACATGTACTATTGGGTCTCAGGGAGGTATGTCTCAGGCCTTTATGATTCCATTTTGCTTTATCATGTCGTTGTATATCTAGAACCCGTCTATATTTGCATTATCCCTCATAGGTGGTGCTCATATCCACCCCTGTATGACATGGTCTCTCTTGTGTCGAACACGACCGGTGATTCTCGACGATAGACATTCACATGGGTTGAATGGAAATCTGAAGGGACATCCTCTCAGGGAAAGAAAGCCCATGTCCATCCCAGAAGTCTCCTAGATAACTCGTCATGATCCTATCGAGTGGTGTCAACGCGCCGGCCAAGATAGTGTCTCCATATGTCGCGAATGATAACGACAAATCAACAAGGATGTCAGGTCGCTACCATAGGATCCTCAATGTAATGTATCGCGCCTGTATCAACAAAATAGAAACTAAGTGGCACTTCGCCTTCATTCTGTCATCCATTGCGACCCGGATCTACGGTTTGCAACTTTCATCGAACAAATTGACCATATCTCATTGCGAACCTGGGCGCATACAGTTACAACACAACCGTCACCTATCGACTCTCGCAATCTCCTTCCAACCATCACTCAGAAGTATTGATGTCGATGGTATCGAAAGAATGGAAATTTATATAGGTGGTCTTCCCAGTGGTGTCGAGGTAGATACCAACGCGTTTGGTATCATTCTCATCCCTGAACACAACGACTTCCCAACCGTTGCGCTTCCAAGGGTCNCTGTAGGAGCACGACAGAGGGAACCAGTTGTCGCTCCCACCATTGTAGGCGCTGACGAAGCATTGAATGTTGTAGTCAGAGGTGTTCCTGATGCAGAAACCATTGTCGACGTGGGGCTACGGGGAAGAAAAGAGATGTGAGATTTTGGGGGAACCAAGGAGCCACGGAGAGGAGAGCGAGGGCATACGTAGGACATATTGGATTTGAGGAAGTGTTAACTCCTGAGGAATCGGTGAGTGACTCATTATCACGATGGAGATTGTCTGACTTACGAGGTGTAAACGCGATGTTTGCTTTGGAAATGCTAGAGAGTGTGCCTCTGCGGTCTTGGAGCATTACTTGACCCTCTCTTATAGCATCTGCGCGCAACAAATCACATTGGTGGTCCGAAATGGGTTGCTGTGTATCTCTGAAGAAGATAGCACATAATCCGAGAGACGAAGTTGCATCCGCCACGACACACGATCTACAGGGAGTTCTAGTTCGTTCAGTATCGAAAGGCTCTGTTCTTTTCTCGCTCATCTGATTCCAATGTTACTCCTCTTTTTAGGCGGGTCTGAGGTTCTACAATCGTAATATAGGGCATTGTGACAAAACGAGATGCATTGTTCCGGGGTGATGAAAAGTACTTCGCCTCAGATCTTGATGATCCAGTAAGTACGCACCTTTACTTTGTATTCCGCGGAGGCCTTGGGTGTTCAACATTGGGTCTTCGAAAAATGGATGCGTGATCAGACGTCATGTGAAGAGTTGAACTGGGGGTTTATTGTAGTGTTACGCGGGTTCTTTGAGATAACTTAGACAGACGGTCAGGAAGCACGAAGAACTGATAGAGCATCAAAGATAGAGCCAACTGCGGTAAACGTACCATATATCCGTGCAACACAGGAATACTTCCCAACTAATTATAATTGCATTCCTTGGGCTGCATGTTGGCCTCCTTTTTACTAAGGAAGAAGGCTACAACTCGTTCATATGACTTTAGGAGGGCTGCACGGCAATTCAAGGGGACGTCGTCGATTTCATGCTTTACGAGATCAGAATACGTGCGCCAGGTCTCGTCTTCCTTTCATTCCATTCATTTGTATCACTTCCTTCCAGGACCTTCACTTGCCAAACCTTGGTACTGAGGTTTCGTGCCGTTGATCGACCCAAGTCACCTTGGAAGACGACGACTTAGAGTGACATGGCGCATTTTCTTTTCTCAGGAGGTTATTTCCCTTTGCACTGGATTCATTGATTTATCCATCTGGACGGGTTTTAAGGAATCTTCTGGTGCGGATAGACATATCACCTGTTCTTCAGCTTTAGTATGGTAGGAAATAAATATAGGAGACCTCAGAGACCTACGGATGGTGCGTGGCACTTTGACAATGGGTAATCCCGGGTCCGGTACTTCCGTAAGGAATTTTGTGGACACTGAGGGAAGATTAATGGGATGCAAGACCTGCTTACTCACATAAGGGCACAGGGGGGAACTGATTCGCATCCGATATGAGGTCAAAACCACAAATCGACGACACGCGAGGTAAGACAAGTGGGTACCTGGGATTCTGAATTTTGCACTCAAAAGAGGTAGAACTTACCTCGCAAGACCTTGTACCGTTGCTCACAAACCAGTGCCTTACGATTCTTGAGGATAACCCAAATGAAAACGGGTCCCAATTGCCAGCAAGAAGGGGACAAGGTCGTGGGAACATGTGGCATCACTTTTGTCAGTATTCTTTCCCCCGCTTTCCCCACAGAACGACCGCCCTCGATGTAACTTTTCTGTCCATCAACGTTTATTGGTGCGTCGTTTGGCATATTATATACTCAACTTCACGGCTCTCTTCCCGTCTCATTCAGACGTCCTGTCATCTACCACTGACATCAAGTTCTCGACCACTGGCACATGAGAAACAAACAAGCCCCTTTCGTCTTTGCGCTCTCTTCTCATTGCCGACTGTTTGCTTCCCAGTGTTGTCTGACTACATGCTCAACGAGGTCTTCCTGGGTTCATGCCTAGACGTCTACGACAAGCGATCCACGAAACTCGTCGTCGAAGAGGACGAGGATGCTGCTAATAGGGAACGTCTTTCCGCATCCTATCCCTATGCAACTTACGACTTCTACGGCACTCCCAGCGGCGCTCTATGCGTCTACAAGAATGGAGACGCTTGCCCCATACGCACTCGCCCAGAGTCTCAGCGCATCATCAGAGAGGCACACCCCGTTTACGATCACCCCATACAGGCTAGCTGGCGTGCCGTCGGCGAGCGCATCTACACCATCCTGGACGATAAGAAGGTCCTTTGGACATCAGTCGATCCCCTCGCTTTCGCAGAGGCGGGGAAGGAGATCTTCAGCCCTCTCTTGCTCTGGATCGGCGTGCAGCCTGCGTCTCTTGTTTACGAGGATGCCAACACTGCGGCCGAGGCTATCACATTCTTCCTGGCTGAGGCAGGTTTTGAAGGCATCGAAATAGGCTTCCGTGAGTCTATCGTCACCCGCTCCACCTCTGGCCCCAAGATGCTCAGCTTCAACCCCCTCTGTAATTCCCTCCCCGACCTTCGCAAACCCTTCACTCCCACTCTCGGCCTCTCTATCGCACCCTTGAATACCCCTTACTCTGAGGGAACTGGTGCTCTATACTTCCGCGAAAGCAAGGAGAGCGATCGCATCTTCCTCCTCACTTGTGCCCACGTCGCTCGCCCTCGTCCTGTCCATCGCAACTCGGGCCCATCTCCCAAGAGCCGTCCCCCTGAGCAGGTCATTGCTCTCGGCATTATGGGCTACAACGATGCCCTCCTGAGCATGATGTCCACCATCGGCGAGCAGTCCCGCTTGATCCGTGACTGGGAGGATGTGCTGGACCGGTTGGGCAAGCCAGAGAAAGACGAGGACAAGGAAATAACCGAGGAGCGCAAGGAGCTATTGGGTCTGGTAGAGAAGGCAAAGAAGAAGATCGAGAAGACAGACAAGTTCCACTCTGAAGTCACGCAGCACTGGACCATTCTGCACGAGCGCGTCATCGGCAAGGTTGTCCACGTCGAGCCCATTGCCGTCTCCATCAAGCCCCAACAGTACACCAAGGATTAGGCATTCATTGAGCTGTACAAAGACAAGTTCGATTGGGATACATTTCAGGGCAATAAGGTCTACATCGGTACGTTCCCATCTCTTGACCAGTTTCATGTTATAGTCTCAGTTGACTTTTTATTCCCCCGCAGGAGGCAACATCTCGTCCTCAGACTATGGCAAGATCATGTTCCCCAATCCCGAGGACAGGGCAGGCTACAAGTACCCACAAGACGGCCTTCTCCAAGCATCTGGTGTCGTCCAATCCCACGAGATCTACAACCCCACGAACATCGACGCTAATGGGGAGAAATGTCTTCTCGTCGTCAAGAATGGTCTTGCCACTGGCACCACCATTGACCGCGCATCGGGGATGGAATCGTTAACTCGTATCTACACGGAACGCGGTCACAAGAAGACCTCAATCGATTTCGCCGTCCTCCCTTATGGCAGAAGAACTGGCCCTTTCTCCACTGCTGGCAACTCGGGCTCTATTGTCCTTACTCGGGACGGCGGTATCCTTGGGATGATCACGGGTGGTGCTGGTAACACTTACGGAACTGGTGTCACATATCTCACGCCGTACCGGTATATCGAGGAAGAGATCAAGAAGGTATTCCCGGATTGTCACCTTTATGAGGTTGTCGAGTAGAACTTCGAGAGAGTAAAAACTCGTTCCTGCAGCCGGAATCGCAGCTTGACTCTGTATCAGTGTTTGCATTTAATCCTATGAAGACGCTACCTCTGCTTACAAAAGCAGAGGAGTATCATGTACTTCATTCTGTCGTAGACCTTTTGCGACCCATTGCCACAATGATGACCTTGTAACCTGCATTAGATTCTGCGAACTTCGGAGGTCCAAAGAATCCCTGGCGCCCTTGCGTGCCGATACAGTATATGCGAGTTGAAGGAGTACGTCGGGATTCTCTCAAAATGAGAGCGGTTTGGACACGGAATAACAGGGGAATCCTGGAGATCCAGATGAGGATATACACAGGGAGGCGAGGATTGGGATAAGACGATTGAGATGAAGATACCGAGCAACGGGGTCCATCAACGTTGGGGAATGAAGTAGTTGAACAAATTTGAAGAGTGGAATCTATACTTGATCGTGTTGCCAGAACTCTTGTGTAAGGCTTGAAGGAATGAATTGCCTACAATCCCTTACGACTTTTGAACTCGGCGAGAAATCATTGCTGTAGTACGAATCACTTCGGTATATACAGATTCAACTCCTCATCTATGTTTCGCTGACAGTATGTTGTCCCAAAAGTCCTGTTCTGCATAATTCTACAAAACTACGCTGATATTGGGGTATTCTATTCGATTCTAAAGTCATCAAGGATTCGAGAGAATATCCCGCGCCACTGAATCTTTGACCACATGAACTGGATCCGTTGCTTGCAACTAGATTGCAAGTCCTCGTGATACCACTCATCTCTATCATTCCCATCATCAAGAATCCGAAAACCAACATATTCCTTCCCTTCGAGAACCTCCTCCCAATCGGGCCCGGAAACACTACCAGGCACTTCACCAGTTGAGAGCGCGTTGTTTTGTGTCCGGATGTGGGATTCCAATACAAAGGACCAATCCTTCACTGTCAAGTCGAACATCTTCACGGAGCACACATGCAGCGCTTGAAATAACGACTTATCAACAAAACCCGGCACTTTCGTATGAAGCCTCATCGCCATGTCAAGAGCACATTGTGCTCGGAAGACGTCCCTAGTATTCACATTCTCTTCAGGGTATGATATGGACTGGAGTGATTCTGCCAGACGGACGGTGAGCTGAAGAAATTCGCTCTCCCACGAATCAAGAGCATCTTTGGTTGCACGCCCTGCGCAGAGGAAGGAAATGCGGCACATTTCCAGGAGATGGGGGAGAGAGGCGCTGCACTTGAATCTGGCACTAGAGCCATAGCCGCTATCCAGTGCTCCAGTTATGCAATCGATGATGATCCACATCTCTGATGGATATACTCAGAATTGGTCGACTTGGGACTGAATAGAGTATCACTCACGAATTTGATCTACTACCTCAGGGAAACGCGTTTCCGATAATCCCAGTTGTGATGGAATGTATGAACAGAAGAAGTCGAAATGGTGAAGGACTGAAAGGGCATGCTCGTGTTGCGTCAATCGGTCAACAATCTTGTCGAGAGCAGTATCAGAACCGCCAGAACTTAGAAAGGCATAGTACAATCTCCGGAGCGTCACAAAGTGAACAACTTCTGTTGACCTGAACCAAGCGACTTCCCCACCCTTGAGTGCCACAGAGGAAGCCCTGCGCAGGCACGCCGTCATACTCTTCAACAGAAGGCGGAGCTGGGCCTGATCAAACAAGCCGCCCAAATTTGAGTCGTGTGTGATTTCGAAACCATGCTTTTGCGTAACCAGTGCGGAGAGCGTTCGGAGAGATTCCAAGGGCGAATTGAGATCGATGCAGCGCATGGCAATATCCCATGACTTGACATCTCGGATGGTCTCATATGTGTCAAGCCATACCGCAGCTTTCGTCTCGTTTGAAACATCACCAGTACTTTCTTCGTTGAAAAGAGGATCGGGAAGAAAGCCAAAATATGATCCAACAGACGCGCTCTTGATCCTGGTGCGTTGTTGACTCAGAAGATTTCTGAGATAAAGGAAGATGGATTTCAAGAAAGGGGTCTTGTAGGGACAAGAAGGCGACATGATGGGCAGGAAAGTGGTGCTGACAACGAAGAAAAGCCAGATCGCAACAATAATACTGACGACAGTTGCGAGGGATGCATGGACGGACTGGGCAAAGAGTATGAGACCGATGAAGAAGAGGATGAGGGCGATTTGGAGGAGGATGGGGAGGAAACTAGCAATCTCCGCGACCTTGTATTTTCGGAGACCGCGGACACGGAACAACCTGACTTGACAGTATTGCTCTGGCGACAGGTTCAACTTGGAATGATATTCACGGAACCATTGCTTGACAAGCATGCCGAGGGATGCAGTGACAAGGCTGAGGACGAGCGACGTGAACCAGAGGATGTTGACCAAGACTGCGCTCGGTCGGGGGGAGAATGGGAGAGACGGAGGAGGTACATAGGTCGAGTTGATAAAACCGGGATTGACAGAGAGACTGCTCAGTTGCATGGATATTTGGAGTAAGAGCTGCACTGTGGTATCCGCGGGATCCTGCTGTAGCTGTTTGTATGCTTCGATGATAAGCGTTGTGACAACGGCGGAGAATAAACCAGACTTGATGAAAATACATGTTATTGATATCAACCAGGCACACGAGACGGATGAAAAACTCACAAGAACGAGGAGCGTGTCTATATTTTGATAATGAGCATCGACTTGGTTCCCATCGTGCTTTGTGAGAGTATCTGAGAGCTCCGGCCAAGCGTTGCAATCTTCGGGCTTGAGGACAATATCTGGGTACTCCTTCTCCTCTCCTCTGCATTGCTTTTCGACCTCGGTAAGCCCTTCCTCTTCCTCTACTTTGGCATTGGCCGTACCGCCTGCATTGTGGGTTGTGGGATCTTGAGCTTCTGGGTTTAAGTTTGATTGCTGCCAATGAGACAGTCGGCACCGACGATTCAAAGTTCTGCGGGCAAGATGAACGCACCGTAATCGCAGGGACCTGTGAGGATGGGCCTGTACCATGAACCGGGTCCGAGTCGCCTGGGAGATTTGGGGTCGAGGAATATTTCTCCCCTGTATTCACAATGACATCCCAAACGTCGTGTGTCTGGTGTTCGTTTTCTCGAGAACCCTCTTCTATTTTATTCTCAAGCTTTGGGTCAAGTATTCAGCACAGAAGTCGATATTAGCAGGAAGGGGACCCACAGAACGTTTTCGCTTGGGAGACGATGACCTTCGCCGGCTGTTGGCAGGACTCGAATGACCTGATTTCTTCGAGGGCGAGGGAGATCCCCGAGTGGTCGACTATCACATGAGACGATGAGAGGGAATACAATTGACAAGATGTCAGTACATACCTCAATTACGGTCATTTCAACGTCGGTGGACATCTCGACTCCTGACGTAGGCTGAGGTATTGCGGTAGGAGGGGAAGAGTGGGACGCAGAGGGTCCCTTCAGGTTGTCGGAGGGCATGTGCCTACCACGAGGTATTTGGCAGGAGACGCTTGCTGTCAAATGAAGGCGCCCTGCGATGCTGGACCATACAGTCATACGTCCGCGAAATCTAATTATACAGAACCCTCTATGCGTACAGCGAATGACAATCCCCAAAATCCTTGCATATGGTCGTACCCGATCAGCACTTCGTTCTCACTTTTACACAGAGTCATACACCTCACGGAGGCAGTGTTGGCTCCTTCATGCCTGCTATGGGCCTCATCTTCGACTTCGATTCTGCCGGGAACCGATTTTCGTCTCGATCACCACTCTCGTGGACTTTCCATCTCATATCCCAGCGACAATCAAAGAGATCGTTACAAATTGTCAGGCGGTACAATCATCGAGGAGGATGTAGTGTCTGTTCTAAATAGTCGTCCAGAGGAGCGAAAGTCGGATGGGAAGAGTTCAAACCAAATCTTACAGAGGGACAAGGGTATATCAGAACATAAATATCAGAGAATTCGAAAGATGCCACGTACACAGACTCGGATTTGTGTTGAACTGTGAATCCGAAAGCGAACTTTCTAAACAATCGGATGTGAGAAATAACACATTCACGACTCTGGGTAATACATACCTTATTCCGGAGCGACAACTTCCAAGGGGACATCCAGGAAGCCACAAAGAGGAGCCCATAGTGCTAGTGATAAAATGAGCACCCGAGCAGCAACAGCACCGAAAGCAAAGTGTGAAGGGGAAGAGTGGACAGGCAGCCTAGAGTTTGTCAGGATGTGGAAGAGGAGACACTAAGGGAGGGGTGAAATAGTTGTGGAGTGTGAGTGTAGAGTCGAAAGAATCGGTGAGCGATACGATTATGGCTTGATCATGCTGATTCCATGAAGGGCTGTTTGTATTGTCTTGATGACGACTGAACGTCCCGAGGAAAGAGTTGAACCTTGCGATGTTTGGTGAAGGGAGCGACATCATGGAACGAAATCGGAGACTTACAGAACAACATGGAAATGCGTCTCATTCCCCCACCATCTTTGAAATTTGCGCCCTCAGGATAAATATCTCGATTTGTGGTCGCACCCAATCTGCATAGCCAAGTCTAACAGTGCATTGCTCCTTCAAAGGCTCATGTACCTGCTCGGTTTACGACTCAGCATCATCCTAAGCAGTGAGTTGCAAGATTCACAAGTGTTGGTTTCTTGTATCGAATGGCATCTGAGAGGGGTCACCATTCTCAGTTCTGCCATGGGTGAGGCTATATTGATCATTAAACATACCTTGCGATGATGGTGGAGAAACGTCAAGTGCAAGATGGAGGAGGAGAATATAGCTGTCACGGTGTTGTGGCTTCGGCCAACCAACCTTTGGTCAAATTGGGCGCTACGCGTCGTCCTCCAGTGGACCTTCACTCCTCCACTCCTCCACGTTCCGCCTCTGCAGTTCCGTGTAAAGGTAGTACTTATTCTTATTTATGCCTTTAATGAAGTACTGACACAACCACACCTCTTATATATTGATAAGCATCGATGTTCAAACTTGGGGACAATCATGATAGCACTCCCGTCTCTCACTGGCTCTCAGTCACAAATTGGCGCGACTCCGATCATGTAAGGCTTGCAGGAACAATTCAATGATAACCCCTGATAATTTCTGAACACATATCACTTCGGAATGAACTATTCTAATCTCTCGATCATATATAGTACACGTTTCCGAGAATTCTATCCTATCACGATCCTCAACACCTACTCCGACGTTGAGGAATGGCATCGTCCTTGAACTCGTCAAGGATCGAACGAAATTCTGCCTCATAGTTGTTGCAGAGGTATGACCACATGCACCTGATCCGCTCCTTGCAACTTGATTGCAGGTCCTCATGATACCACACATCTCTATTTATCACATCATCAGGAATACGAAAACCGACATATTTTTTCTCCCGGAAAACCTTCTCCCAATCAACTTGAACCATGAGAACACCACCAGCTGCGTCATCAGTTTGCGTCCAGGATCTATAAAATGGAGCCGGCCAAAGCGTCGACGCCAAGTCATATATCTTCACAGAGCGCTCGTGAAGTTCACGAAAGAATGTCCTATCAATAACACCCGGCCTTTTCACGTGAAGCCTCATCGCCATGTCAAGCGCACACTGTGCTCGGAAGACATCGACGACGTTCACATACCGTGCGGGGTATGATATCAGGCGGAGTGCATCTTTCAGATGTAGCGTGAGTTGACAAAATTCGTTGTTCCAGAGTTTAAGGGCAGAGTTGGTTGCGTGTCCTGCGCAAAGAATGAAAATCCGGCACATTTCTAGGAGATGGGGGAGAGAGGCACCGAGTTCGAACCCGGCACCAGTGCGAGAGTCGCTGTCTAGTGCCCTAATTGCACAAGGAATGATGATCCCCATCTCTAACGAACACATTTAGAATTGTTTGAATGATGACAGAATAAACTCTCACTCACGATTGCGCGTGATCTTCTTAGGAAAGTGACTTTGAGATAATCCCACTTGCGATAAAAGGTATGGGGCGATGAACTCGGGGTGATGGGGGATTGAAAATATGTGCTGGTCTTGCGTCAATTGGTCAACAATGTTGCTGAGGGCAGCGTCAGAACCCCCGGAACTCCGAAAGGCCACCAACAATCTCCGGAGCGTCACAAAATGAATAACGTCTGCTGATCTGAACCAAGCGGACTCTCCGCTTTTGAATGCCATAAAGGACGCCCTGCGCAAGCATGCTGTCATACTCTTCAACAGAATGCGGAGCTGTGCCTGATTGAACAAACTCTGCAAATCGGTTTCGGATGTGATCCTGGAACCGTGCATTTGCTTGACGAGTGTGGAGAGCATTCGGAGAGATTCCAAGGGCGAATTGAGGTCGACGCAGCGCATCACAATATCCCAGGATTTGAGATCCCGGAAAGTCTCGTAGGCAGCCATCAGCACCCTCGCCTTGGTCTTTGAATCCATTTCACTGGTACTTTCTTCGACGAACAATGGGTCGGGAAGGAAGCTGAAGTATGATCCAATGGTTGACTTCTTGACCTTCTTACGTTGTCGAGTCAGGAAACCCCTGAATCGCAAGAATATTGACTTCAATAGGGGTGTTTTGTAAGGACAAGATGGTGAAATAATAGGTAACAGAGTGGCTCCGATGACAAAGGATAGCCAGACCGCAATGATGATACTAACAACGGTCGCAATGGAGGCGTGGATGGATTGGACAAAGAGTATGAGGCCGATGAAGAATAGGATGAGGGCGGATTGGAGGAGAATGGGCAGCAAAGAAGCGATCTCTGCGACCTTGTACTTGTGAAGACCAGGTGTGCGAAATAGCCTGACTTGGCAGCACTGCTCTGGCGACACGTTCGACTTGGAACGATATTCACGCAACCACTGCTTGACAAGCATGCCAAGAGATGCGGTGACCAGGCTGAGAACGAGCGATGTGAACCAGAGGACATTGACTAGGATTGCACTTGGTCGAGGGGAAAAGGGGAGAGACGGAGGGGGTATGTATGTCGAATTGATGAAACCGGGATTGACGGAGAGGCTGCTCAGTTGCATGGATATTTGGAGGAGGAGTTGCGCTGTGACGTCGGCAGGATCTTTCTGCAACTGTTTGTATGCCTCGATGATAAGCGTTGTGACGACCGCGGAGAATAAACCGGACTGATGAAGAAACGAATTAGTGGGATAGATTGGGCGTAATGCGTATGCGAAACTCACTAGGACCAGAAGTGTGTCGATGTTTTGATAATGGGAATCGATTTGGTCTCCGTCATGCTTTGTGAGTGTGTCTGAAAGTTCTGGCCAAGCATTGGCGTCTTCAGGCTTGAGAGTAATAGTCGGGTAATCCTTCTCCTCTTTCCGACAGTGCTTTTCAACCTCTGTGATCTCCTCCACGTCATCTGCTTTGACATTGACCGCTCCGCCTCCGTCGCGGGTTTCACCCCCAAGGGCTTGAGCTCCCCGAGTTGGGTTTGGATGGCCCTGATGAGATAATGAGCACGGGAAAGTCCAGGTTTTGCGAGCATGCTCATACGCACCAGAACAATAGAGACCCCAGAGGATGGGCCAGGGAGGTTCAGATATGAGGAATGTTGCTTCGGTGGACCTACAGCATCGTGGACTTTGTTTTCTCCATTCCCTCGAGGGGTCTCTTCTGTTGTAGTTTCAGCCTTTGAGTCAAGTATTCAGTATATAATTAATTTTTGGCAGAGCGAACGCACAGAGTGTTTACACTTTGAGGACAATCTCCTCTGGCTATGGGCTGAGCTTGAGCGCCCTGATTTCTTCGAGGGTGAAGGAGATCCCCGAATGAGGGACTATCACACGAGACGACGAGAGAAAGCTATCAGCAGACTGTCGACACATGGAGAGGGGCTTGTGTGTACCTCGATAGTTGTCATTTCAACGCTGGTGGCCATCCCAGTTTCCGACATAATCTGAGGTACTGTGGCGAGAGAGTAAGAGAAGAGGGAAGGTCAAGGGAGTACGTCAGAGTCTGTCTCCCTTGGTGGCGGGCATCTGTCACGAATTGAATGGCAGCGGATGCTATCGAATGGAATCGCGCTGAGACATTGAGAGATGTTTCTGCGATATGGGAAAATACACCCAAAGCAAGAAACAAAGTCCTATCCACAGTCCCTGACCTACAACGCATCAGGATATCATTCGCCACACATCCATCATCACACGTACGTTCTTGCACATGACCAGGTTGTACAGCAATAAGCCAAATCCAGCACCTCGTTCTTATTCTCACCCAAAGTCAATGCACTTCCGGAAGCAAGATTTACTCTCCCCGTCCTCCCATGAGCTCCTTCTTTGATCTCCCCGAGAATCGATCCTTGTTCCATCTCTACACTCTCATCGATTTCCAACAGAGATCGTCACGAGCTGGTAGATGAACCAGCAAGGTTGGGACGTTCACCAGGTAGCGCATGGTGTCAGTCCTGAGTGTTCGTCAGGCGTAGCGAGAATAGGACGGGAGAATAGTTTAGATCAAGACCTTCAGGATTTAGGACAGGGATCTCAGAGGATTCCAGAGACGATATTCAATGAGTTGTACATACTCGTGTGATGATCCCCCTAGCTAATCCTACGTGTTTCTGGTAGTCTGACGCAGATACAAGCTTGTATTGAATGGTCGAACGAGGTGTGAACCTATCTCACGAGTTCGAGTGAGAAACGACTGGTTCACTACGAAAAACCGACACGTACCTCACTCACCGCCATTCCCAAGTGCAATTCACCATATCTATCAACCACAAGGATTCGAAATCCACCCTAATATCCTCTGAAAATGAACGTAATTCAGGACGCTGCGAATTCAAGGAGCCAGATGTGTGGGGGGGACACGAGAAGGTGCAAGACCCACGAATGTTGTTTATTTGAATGGTTGGCAGAGCGCGCAATTAGGCACGTAGAGAATGACCAAGTAGTACTTCAGGTGGATCAGCTTCATAGTCATGAAAACAATCAGACATCTGTAAGGCGAGATTAGGAGAGGTGGGACCGCGATGACTATGATACATACAATTCGATGCCAGCGAAGAATGCGCTGCTCTATACGCCTGTTGTGAAAGGAGGTCGTGACGTGTTCAGCATCGTAGTGTGATCCTCACTATGAGAGTTCCCGAAGACCTGCCACCCAGTCTCGGTGCTGCTTGAACTTTGCGGCTTCGGTCAAGCTTCGGTTAGGTTGGGCGCCTCTTTGCCCGGCTTGACCCTGGGCCTCCTTCCCTGTTTCTCCGTGGAGATGGACCCTGGACACTTGTGATAGAAACGGCGCTGCGCACCGCACGCCAGGGCGATCCCTCAATCGGCGCAAAGATGACAAAATCTTACAAGTAATATTCACTTGGGTGAAGACGGCGCTGCTGTTGCACGCCCAGACCCGACCCGCATACACTGGAAATAAGTTGGCAACTCGCAACAAAGATAATAGATATAGAACATAATTTATTGCAACTATTAAGTCGTAAGAAATACAATACATATTCTGGAAAGATATTCTCACTATAGATACATTCAAATGCTCTTTTACATTTTGTTCTGAGTTGTTGTAGACTTTATGTTAGATAATTGTATCTGAACATACAATCAATATCTAAAAACTTCTGTTAATTAGACTAGTAGTTACAGAGATTAAGATAATTTTTAAACCATTCTAAGTCTGTACTATAAGTAGTTGGATTGATATCTTTATTGATTGATATAGAAAACTGATATTACAATATATATGACTAATTCTAACAGCTGGTATTAAAATGAGTAGAGAGTTATATTCTAAGGCTTAGAGATAGACTTCATTAATATTCTATCTTTTACTTTCATGATACAAAATATTTTGCATTCTAATCCATTTAATTCTTGATAAAATTCTCTCAGTCTGAATCTTGCTTAATAAGTCTTAGACTAAGCTGTAATACTAGTAATGTATTGATTCATGATAGTTTTATATATATATATATATATCNAA
>JANAWD010000125.1:0-79508 GCA_027627245.1 Meripilus lineatus | reverse complement strand
CTTTTGGGATCCATCATAGGATGATGTCGAGATAATAGGGATAGAGGTTGGTGAGACTGTAGGAATGTTGGACGAGTTTCGAGCGGCCTCCAGAACCTCAGAAGGAGTTGGGCTGTGAGGGTTTTGAGGAACGAATGGCAAGGATTGCCGTATTCTAGGGGATAGTGATGGTGATCGAGACTCGGGACGATATCGAGAGTCTTCGACCATGGCCGTCTTTCGACTCAGGATTGGCGAAACAGGACTTGGTGGAGAGTCGCTCCCAGCTGGACCCATGGGAACATCAGAGGATTCTTGACCTGAGGCCTTGAACCTAATGGAAGAATGGCAAAAAAACACAATGAGTACGCAGAAGTAGTGCATGGAGGCATGGCACAAACCTTTGAGACTCGAGAAATCCACTGCGGTCGAGAAAATGGTGAAGCATATGGCGGTGAACTGTGCGAGTTCCCAACCCACAGTTTGCCCCAGTTCGGGGATGGATTCAAGTGGAGATGCCGAATGCTACACAGCCATCCCAATAACGAACAGCGCCGTGATATTAGTATGACTGACAATGCACGTTCATTGCTGTGTGATTGGTCAGACTATCACGATTACCCTTTGAATTGTTCCCATTGTGATGATCATCGAGCTCAACAACATTGGGCGAGAGTAAACTCAGTTCGTTTAGTGAGCTACAACGAATAGCCTGAGAATTGGGATTCTCATCTTCAAAACCTTGTCAAGTGGCAAAATAGGTCTCGAGATGCATTAGCTTTCGTCTAACGAGTATGAGAGGAAGTTGTGTAGATAAAGCAGAGCAAAGACGGAGGGTTGTATTGGTCACAAAGCGGTATGTCGCAAACGTTTGTGACGTGACAGTGTTGGCTGGAGTCCGCACTTCGTCACGTTGTCACGCAACGGCCGGGACTCAAGAGAGCTCGGAAGATACAATCAGCTTTCGCTTTATGACATTGTACATTACATTGGCTACAAAGATCTACTAGTCATGCGGTCCAAATGATACTCGTCTGGGTGGAGTGCCAGTGTAAGTCTCGGTCTAAAAGCCCCTAAAGGGCTTACGGAGGCAGCCCCCACGAAATCGTTGCCAACGGCATCCGAACCGCCATCCATCTGCGGACGTGGATCATGGGAATAACCTTGATATGATTGGGCATATCGGCTTTGCATTTGCGTCGAGGAATCATCATATGTATACCTTACACCAGTATCTGCGGTTGAATATGTACTCGGGCCTTCATGATCAGGAAGAACGTGCGGGGTTGTCATATCTTGCACTCTTGTTCCGGAGGAGAGTTGAGATATATCGGGGGAAAGCTGTGAAGGTGTGGGTGGACTTTGAAGCGAGGACTGCACAATAATCGGCTCGGGGAAAGGGATAGGTGCCGACATGCCATAGGCCTCGTCGTAATGTTGCACCACAATCGTTGGAATATCATGACTTGGTGGGGAATAAATCTGCGAATGGGGCTCTGGCGATTGTAGAGGGGAGATAGTATGAGGTGGCTCTCGCGGAAGTTGTATTGGGACACGATGAGAAGATTCAACAGTCGGCAGAGGCTGGACTTGGAAGGGCCCGGATTGGGTTAGATATCGTTGTGAATGCGGGGTCTGTTCGTATGTAGATGGTGCAGGTACTCGTCCTCCTTGAAAAAGTCCGACTGGCGAAGGAACCAGGAATCGCGCAAACAAAGCTGCTTGATGCGCTTGAGGATCCAGATTCTCGCCTCTGATCCGCTGGAGGTCATCACGCACCCCCTCACTGACAATGCCGGGCAGCATATCATCAAGAGACCGAAGGCTCCCCAAGATGTGCTCAGCGGCTTCACGGTCGTCCTTTGGTGTTTGGCGCTGCGATGTTACGAGGCTCATTCGGTGAGCACGGATTGAAGGCGCAAGTAGGATCGTCAGATCGAATATTTCGTGTCTCCTTTTTTGAAGCGTGGTTCTGTCAAGGGATACGATGATAGACAAGACGGTGCTGGCCAATCTCATGGGATGATCGCGGGCGGAGGAGATCAAATTTCTTGTAGCTCGAATCGTGTATGACAACACTTCGTACAATTGCACAGAGTTAATTGAACGTGATGCGACCAAATCTGAGAAATGACTGACCAAGGTCATGATCACCAGACCGGAAGTGCCAGTTGACAATGGGAAAGTGATAGGTCAAAATGACCAAGACCTCCTCAGCTTGTTTGACGCCGACCGAGAGAATATCTGAGAATACCCGAAAACTTCGATCAGGTTTGATGAACCTGTTGTTCTCCTGAGAATGTTTGATGATGGCAGCCAAGCAAGAGACTGCCTCTCTCATCCACGAAGGCCAGGTGACCAGTGGTGCCCTGGGCCAAGTCTCCACCGAGTTCAAGAGGATCTGTACGAGAATTCGCAACGACTGTGTCGGAATTCGTTCCAACCCCTCTGGCCGAAAGAGGGATTTAACAGAACGATCCAACCGATTGGCGAACAGACCACGAACGATGGTCACGACGGTTTCGCCTGGGGCTCGACGAAGACAATGTTGGATATTCTGGGAAAGGACCTGGTTATCCCCTAGTGTGGCGTCTGCGCTAACGATGGCAGGAATGTCAAGATCAATGTCTCGTCGAACACCTCTCTCATCTCCTGGGAATCGATAGTAATGGTTTCCGTACCCAAGTTTGGCCCTCCAATCGTTGCCGTGGAGCATCTTGGACCAAATCCCTCTGAAAAACTGCATCCATTTATCGAGGAGGGGAGTCTTGTAGGGGCACTGTGACGAAAATGCTGGTGCGAAAAGTGTGAAAACGTAAGGGATGAACCAGCAAGCGATCAGAGTGGTTGTGCTGAGCCATACAGTGAAGCTCAGCGTCTTCAACAGAACGCTAAGTCCAGCGAAGAAGAGTAGCAACGAAAATTGGAGCAGCAAAGGCAAAATTGCAGCGGTTTCGAATACCCGCCATTGGAGCAGAGCCATGTATCGGATATGCCGAACGCGGAGCCTTTCTTCTGTTGCAGTACATTTCCAGTTGAGATACTCACGGAACCACTGCTTGACGAGGATGCCGAGAGAGGCGGAGAACAAACTACAAATGAGTGCTGCGAACCAGATAGCGTTGACTTGCACTGCCCAGGACGGTGTTTGATCACCCTGAAGGGATTGGTACGATTGGACATTGAATGTGGCGAGAACGGCAGCGAACAAACCAGCCTATTATATGACAAAACAAGGGTTTATACTTTGCTTTGGCAACAAATCCATGTACTTACAAAGACGAGAAGCGTGTCAATGTCGCTATTATACCTTGAAATCATTTCCTCATCGTGTTCTCGAAGGGTCCTTTCGAGTCCGCTTTCGGCTTCCAAGGACTCGATACGTGATGTCTTTTCGGGGGAATACTGAAGAAAGAGGGGGGACAGTTGGGTCATTGAAGAGAGTCAAATTTGTTCATGCCCCACCTGTTGTATGTCGTGGGCGACTCGGTGTGGCGTACGTGACCCAAGAATCCCTGCGAGCCCCGACCTTCGCCTCGGTAGTCCAGGACGAACAGAAACGAAGGGGGATGGTTCAAATAGTGCCATTCTGAAGAATAACAGCAAGATCTCAGTAAAAGCCCCAATTCAGATCATCGAGGTCAACATACCTTGGAGCTTTTCCCGGAGGGCATAGAATACCAGAAGGACAGATGGAGGGGATATAAGGAGCGAGTATGGTCCCGGGGTTATATACGGTCCGCTTTACTCCTTGAAAATGCCGACATGTCGATGGGAATATCTGAGAATGAAAGTCACGGATCGCATTCGATCGTGTGGAAGCAATGCAATATTGATGGCGAGACAATGACATGATGAATACAAGCTGATTTTACCAGACGACTTCTTCTTTCAACATTGACACAAAGTAAGACTCGGTCATAGAGAAAGCACGTATACCGTAGCTCGCGAATCAATGACATGGCAGGAAGTAGAGTCAGCGGATGCAACAACCATGCCACATTTTGAGTATCATCCGAGAGCTGCCTTTCTCAGCTTTACGGGTCCCCTACGATACTGCGAGGGCACTTCGTGAGATACTAGAGTCTTTGGGTAAATACATCACCTGAGGTTGGGTGGCAGTATGGCGGTAGGCAACTTGGCTTGAAACTGTGCGCCATTATCATGACCTGAGTCGAGTGGGACGACCTTTTGAGGGTCGAGGTATGAGATCTGAGATCTGAGAGGCTCGACTTGAAGTAAGCGCGATGGGCGCTTGCATATACCCGACAATACATTCATTCACCAACAAAAATGCGAAAAACCGGGTCAAAGTCCCCACAACGTTTCGGACTGCACCCCCTTGATCAAATGAAGAAAAGGTGGCGAGAGGTGGGATAGATAGATCTGGCCCACTTTATAGACTCAATGGTTTTGCCATTTGCTCGAGCGAGCGGTAGTCACGGTGTATGCAACGTAGCAAAGCGCGGTAGTCGTAAACAGGCATATCGTACAAGATAAACAGAAAGGACACCTCTCTTCGTCTCTTACTCCTCTCCTAGCTCCTGTCGCCAGGCCAGGCGGTCTTTCGATGCAAACTTCACCACCTGCTCGGGAAATCGAGGTCATCATGATTCTGTCGTCCCTCCCAATTTGGCTCGGAACTTACCAGATTATGTACTTTAAGAGCATGCTGGCCTAAAAAAAAATCATGAGTGCCAATGATTATTACAGAATTAAAGTATTGAACACACCTGTGTCATCATTGTACTCCATTGTTGCGTGAAGATCAAGCTTCAGGCACTTCGTCAGAATCGCACCAAATTGGAGAATAAGACAAACATACGGGATTATCGGTATCTGGAGTAAGCAAAAGACCGTAGAGAACCTTGAAAATCACACTGAATGACATCGTAGGGATTAGATTGGATCAGCAGAGCCTGCGATATCACTTTACCTCATAGGCATGTCGACCAACCAACCACGATCTAAAGCGGCATGGCATACTCTACCATGCCGATTGATGTTCGGATGAAGAATAGGGGTAATGAAGCGTCTGGAAATCAGCAGTTAAACCTGCTCGTGACGGGAGGAACTTGGAGGCGGCAACATACATTTCAGGTGCTGCGTGTGGGTACTTCTCGCCGAAATCCACATAGGCTAAGAATGTACCACCAGCATATGGGCACTGCCGAGATTCAATCATGAAGTTCGTATAAGTGTGCAATCTCAGATATACATGATACGTACCTCGGTTGGTGCCTCAATAACGATCTAGTGATGATTGAGTACACATCTTCGAAGGGGAGGGAAATGGAAGAACTTCGAGACATACCTTCCAAAATGCAAGATCAGTCCCGACATAGGTATCGATCGCGGCTGAAAGATAATCGGTCATTCCACCCTAACAGGTGCATGGCAACACTTACGATGTGGGGCGTTGACAATCTCCCTCACTTCTTGCATCAACCGCTTCTGCCTATCAGTACTCAGAGATACGCTTGTCCGAGCAGCTGCTTTGGACGCAGGAATCAGTGAATCACCAAGTCGCTAAAGTGACGGTCGGCATCAACTGGAGGCTAGCATATAGGGAGACACCACACCTGATGTGGCTTTCGCTCAGGACATGTTTCAGATGTAACAATGTCCCTCTGGAGGAAAATTGTCAGCACGAAGAATTTCTCTTGAGGCTCGTATTGAACATACAGGGTAAGCTCCAGGGAAGGTATATTTTGTGAGATCCCAAGGTTTCTGAACCAATGGCATCACAGGCTGAAAGAGGTCAGAGTAAATCAGAAAATGGTTTGAATAGGGATATTAACCTTTGGGAGTCTATCTTTAGACCGAAGCACGGTTTCCAGTTCTACGATATTTAGAGCATCTTCGAGCTGAAGGAAACATCACACGCATGATATGGAGAAAGGTGCGGTAGGGACATACCGTTTCTACTACAAAAGAGTATCCTCCGGTTGCAATTGATATTCCATGCAGCTCAGTTGTTCTGCAATTAGCCTGAACGACAATTGAGTCGACAATGATTTTGGATTTCTGCAACTTATTTGTGACCACATGTGGTAAGGCTTTCGAACCGACGTCACGTCCTAAAGAGACATATCAATGTTTGCGCCATAAAAGATTCAACGCATCGACGTACCGTCAGTCAAGCAGATGATTCGCAGGTTTGCATTCGGGTTCTGGGCAATCAAATATTATTGTCAAATGACCGACGCATGTGCAATACAACTTACCTGTTCTTTGAATGATTGAAGCATCGAATGGGCTACAGAAAGGCTATCATAGAGAGGGGTATCACCGTCTGGCTAATGCAAATGGATCAACGTGGATTCAAAACAAAATGCTACAACCTGGGATACCTGGACACCCTGCACAGCCGTACGGAAGTTCTCCTTAAGGAGAGTGAGATCCTTTGAAAATCTTGTCAATATCGGACCATTCATTTCAGCTAATGCATTACTTGGACCAAGGTGACATTACGTCCAAACGTGACAAGCCCTATACGAACATATCCGTCCGCGAAGACATGAACACATGGTGTGCATTTAAGTGAAGAGAGCTCACCAAGGGCAATCGGGCAGTTGAAGGTTTCAGATTTGTTGACAAAGCTATGATGGAATTAGGATAATTTACTGAGATATATTATTCACTTACGCTTCAAACGCTTGTTTCACGATGTCAAGTCTAGAGAGACCTTCAGGAATCCGAAGTAGATGTGATGGGTGGCGCATTCTTACCTGCTCATGCAACGAGAATCGAGTCGGACTTGTTCATCTCCAACCGTCATGTAGTACCATTCTAGAGGATTTGAAACATGGACGATGAATCGATGTCAGGTGAAAGGCAGGATGTTCTATAACTGACGTTCGATATCGAGGACAAGTTCGGGTATTATTTTCACACTACAATTGGGTGTTTTAGGGTTTATTTCATCGAGGGGATCCAGGAGATTGACGAGATTTCCGGCTGAGCAACCATCTCCGCTATCCCTTGCGTCTGGGTAGTAACTCGTTAGATGTAATAACTCAACGGTGAGGCAACACTCACCAGACCAAAGCCTTGATTCGGATGGCTCGCGGTCTTCAAAGGCCCAATCATCGATCAAGACCGAAAGTGCTGTCTTGGTTCCAGGAAGCGTAAGATATGTGTGAACAGGTTCATCACTTTCGGTGATGGTGATGAGATAGCATTGATCTGAGGGAACGAAAGAAGACCTCGGACGGCCATTCAAGAACTGCGAGATAGATTCAGTCAACATTTCGTCTGTTTCTGTTGCGTGGAGATCCTCCGAATCGACTATGGTATGTGGATCCATTGGGGATGTGTTGTGCCATAGACACCATTCTTCGATGGAATCGCGCTCGTATGTGTACCCTAGTCATTACAAATGAATAGTAGAGCGGATATCGAATCGATGAGTCTTACCATCCACGAACACAACCGGGTCCGTGAAAAATTTTCCAGTGAAGGGGTCCAGAAACTTCTACAGACAAACGTGAGTCACGGTTACTGATAGCACAAAAATCAAAGGTCTGACCTTTGGCACGGGTGTATCGTACAGACTTGAATTCGGCTCAGACTGATATTGCGATATTTGATTAAGGAGAGATTCGATGATTGGGATCCTGAGCTTCGCATCGGATGCTACAGCAATGAGATCCTCCCAACGTTGAAGTTTTTTTGCGTTGCTTGCACGCTCCCCAGGAAATAGGTCAAACGCTGCAAACCTCGTGTCAATTTTTGGCTCGCTCTGAGAAACTTCCCAATGGGCACGAGCAAATAGGATCATCAGTTCCGATATGACCGTAGCTGCTCGATCACGACATGAATGGGAACGAATGTCAATAATTTCCTCGTTCTTGATATTCGTCACAGCTTCTTGTCTCAAGAATAGACGATGGATGCTTTGGATAATGGAAAGTTCAGCGATAAAAGATATCACTGTAGGAAAGATAGGCTCTTCAGCAACGGATCCCGCGAGTAGAAACCTCCCCTACCTCGAGGAACTGCATCAGAGATATCTTCGTTTCTTGAGCGAAAGCGTTCCAAAGCGGCATTCTGGGCACGCTTGTCTGTATCTACCTCATCCTGGATACGAACTCGATCCGCTCGGTTGAAGTCATCTTGCATCGAACGAGAAAGATCAAGTGCAATCACTGATAAATATTCAGCCTCAACGTTAAGTGTAGAAGTCTGGTCAAACTCACCGACTGCCTCTTCAACTTCTCTCGTGTCGACTCTATCTGCCCGTGCGTTGCCAAAAGCGTCTACGTCCCAGTCTCCAGCTTCCTTTCTCATCTTGATGACTGGCTCAAGGCGAACAGCGATCTGGAATGGAGTTTAGTAAATGAGTCCAATGTCAAAAGTAAAACGGTAGCATACTGCATTAACATCGACGCCAACCTCACCGCCATGGCAGGGTCTTAAGAAGATCACGTCTTGATTATTGGAGCATACGTCCCCCCGAGAGATATAGACCGTATTATACCCAACCTCGTCTAAACTCAATGCAGGCGTAATAACCTGATCCCGTAAACTCAAAGGCGCGTGAATCTGCAGCTCGACGTTTGCCTGATCAATCGCAACAGCCAGAGAGCTTGGAGTGATCCTATGAGTCAGGATTTGTGGAACTTCGAATTCGTCAGAGAGAACAACCAGGTTGGAAGCCCGGATTGCTGTGTGTGCGATGAGATATCGGAGTTTATCGGGAACAATGCCGAGAGTGACTTGTTTTACTGTAGGATCGAAAAGGGCACCTCCTTCCTGCCGCAGCATGGCCGCGCCGCGCTCTACTACTATATCGTTCAACTGAACAGGGTCGCGAAGTGGTTCTCCAGAGAGTTCGCTGAGATGCATTACGTCAAGTTGGGTAATAAGACAAAGGGAGATACGTACCATCTGAGTGAGATCGAAATAAATGGTTTCGTGGACGAGACTTTCATGTCCATGCTATCGAGGACAAACGGACCCTTACTCCGCTCGATCAAAGTCCCGAATACCAATCGAGCACCCTCAAAAACTCTTGATTGATCTCCTTTGGTTACTAGAGGATGACAGACTTCGAGTCCGAGTTGATATATCGTTTCACTCAATGCACGCATTTCCTCTGGGGCCAAACTCTCATTAAGAGATAAAATATGCAATGCACGTGCAGCTACCATGAACGGATCTTAGCTAGACGCTACTGATTGGCATTGGCGATAAGACCCACCGGGAGGAAAACGAGTCAGCGCGATCAGATGGGATAGAATACGATTGTGCATATTCTTCTTGCTTTCATTTTGTTCATCGTGAAGGCTGGCTCGCAGGTCAGGAGAGTGAGATAGCAAACAATAGTTTCACTGGAACGCACGAGAGGTAATCCGAGAAGACAAGCAAAGACGAGAGAAATGATGCCATCCCTCGTTCTGTTTGGTGAACGGACGGTTGCTACAAGTAACTTCGGTGATGTGAAGTGATATCCAGGCGGATTATAACTCACCCAATCTTCTCGCACGGTATAGATAGCGGATCTCCCAACGAGCTTTACAGGAGGATCCTTGGAGGTTCGCTTATTCTGCACAGCATACAATATAATTTCATCTCCATCTTGGACGCCATTATCAAGTCCGAGTGTTTTGATTGTCGCAGACGGATCCCCGTTAAAGATTGGAGATAGGGAAGTATGGAGATCGATAGCACCTCCATCGAGATGGGGATGTAGTGGACCATTAAGAGGGAAGCGGACAACACCACCAGAATCTACGTGCCGACTTGAACAACAGATAGAGACGACAGTTGAATGCGAAAAGGCTAATAGACTGAGGAAGAATGAGTAAAAACCTCCACTACGATATGGATAGAAAAATTTCACCCTGTATTTCTACGACCGATCTTGATAGGTCGATTTTGAGGAGGGGAGGACTGACGGCATGACGACAGAAGCACCTACCAGTCGGACTGTGAGCCCAGGACCAAGATCCTTGTACTTCTCATTTAATATGTCCATCACTGAGTGTGCAAGACCATTCAGATGCCAGCATTCGAGGAGTGCCATGATAGATGAACGTACCATCGGTATCTTTCAGAATATATTGGCCGTCCATGCTCGGAAGAATCCAGGACGGGACTGGAATTTGGTCGATGACAGATCCCGAGTGTACGATGAAAAAGTGAGGGTCTGCTCGGTAATCCAATCAATCGGTACAAATTAGGTTTCTATGAAGGTGAGATGCATACCTTTCGAGTCAAAAGGTATTGCTTCTGAAGCAATTGATAATGCAGGACAGCCGGCAGGACATTGGTTAAGACCCTGTTTCGAGAAATAGCAATGTGCATGGAAAATGTGGTTACACCTGTCGTGAGGATGAACAACGGCGATCGCAGACAAGCTATATCGTGACCTACCCAGCGTTCTACGAGGCCATGAAATGTTCTCAATCACAGCTACTTATCAAACCTTGAGATAATCTTACCTGTACCAGAGGACAACGACGAGGTTGCCCATCGATGGGCATTCGGTCCGCCAATAGTGCAATGCATTTGAAACAAGGAGAGCCTACATTCATCGTCTGAGTGGGGACAATTGGTCATTGATGCATGGCACTGACCAAAAGTTTCGGTGCAGATTTTGCATTCAAGCTCATGTGGAGTCATAGCTGGCGATTATGAGATCTGCGGTGAGAGAGAAGTTGACACAAGTGCAAGACACAGGACTCACGAAGTTTTGAATGGGAGTACTTGCACAGTTCATCAATACACTCCGAACCATCGAGTCGTTTTTCGCAGTGCAATTGCTCGAAACGTCCAGCTGTGTAATGATTAGTCGATGCATGCCAATGATAATCGTTTGCGCACATGTCAAAATCTGGTTTGTAGTTGTACAGGCGCAACTCCCAAACATGGTACTTTGTGTTGCTTTGGCATACTCTGTGTCATGTGGCATATGCTGCTCCCTTGACCACTCGAGTGTGCGAGCTGCCTCATGTCGAAGTGTATCCTTCGAGATGCGAATTATTGTAGTTTCACTACAGAACGAAGCAGTGGGCAAACGTACCATGTCAAATCAACACTGACATTGCTCCCTCCGAATGCCATGGCCTTCGACGCTTCAATTTGACCCCCATTTCGAGCCAACTCAGGTGTCATCAATGCGATTTTGACGCGCTTCGCATTGGGCATGACAGAAACACAGTCCATTGATAGATTTGACCTACTCGTTGGGGTCGATGAGTCTGCGTTGACGAGTGTTAAAATGATATCCTAAAGTGAGATAGCAAGCGGAAGTCGAGGTTGGCGACAAAGAGTGACCATCTTGTAACCTGTTGTTGCCAGTGTCGATATAAGTAATTCAAAAGGTCGGAGTGCCCCTATTTCGAGCAACCCGGACGGAGTCTTCCGGCCTGGACCAGCAAGACGGCGCCAGCGGAAGTAACCCGCATAGGAGAGGGTTGAACGTTGCAACGTTGAACCGTTGATACCGTTAAGTAGGAGACCGAAAATGAAAATTCCGAGTCGTCGGATACGTTGACCTTGCGATCTCCAACCGTAGAATGGAACTTGCTTGCCTACAGGAATTCCACTAGGAATACGGTTGAAAGTAAGAAGCTCTTCAGAGTATGACAGAGTAGTATCCTAGTATCCTCCAGACCACTGCTTCGAATGCTTAACGTTAAATTTTGAATCAGAATTCTCATGTAATTCGTGATCCGAGTCGTATTTGGCAAGTGTTCGAGATTTGAGTAAAGTTCGAGTCATGAGTTCGAGTGTTTGTCGTGGTTTATCTTATTACGTTGATCGATGGCAGTGGCGGCGTCACTTGGGCATCGATTCGCACAGTGTTGAACTTCACCAACACCAATTTTACTGGCAACAGAATTAAACCTGACGAACTCACTCTCTATCACCGTCAGAGTCCCTTCATCGTTGTCTTCCACTCTGCGACTCTCGAGGAGGCCCATTCCAAGCACATTACGTGGATCTCGCTCATATCACCAGACCCAGCTTGAGTCCCCGGCCTGCAAATTCTGGCCTGCGGAAGATATGTCGTTGTGTCATGCTCTTCGGTATTCCAGACATTGCACAGCCAAGGGGCCAAGTTTCAGAACTAGTCCATTCGGGGCTGTGCATTTGTCAACCGGATCGGAGGACTCATTGATGATAAGACTAGGGTTGGTTCGCGAGAATTTAGACCTTGAGCTCACTCACGATCGCTGTATTACAAGTTCACTGCACTTAGGTCTTCCTCCCCGCACACGATATTACTGCATAGACCACACGCAGGTATGTGGATAACGATACCACGTTTTTGTATGACACTCACACGTGTACCACGGCAGTTTCATTATGGGGCTGTTTGAACCGTCCCCATTTATTCCGTTGCACTCATCCCTCCCCCCTCCGCCAGCGAAGAAGGTCTCATTTCAAGCAATCACACAGAACCGCACAGGTCTCAAGGTTGAACAAGGTTCGCAGCAAGTAAGTCGTCCTTTGCGCTTTCGAACATTTGCAGAAGTTTGAACGTAACTCTATCTTATCAAGGCTTCGAATATGGAACCCCTTGATGCCGAAAGCGAACTGGAGAAGACCCTGAGATCCCACGATGAAGAGATGATTAAGAGATACAATAGTGACATTGATACCCTTTTGGTTTTCGTGAGTAAACGACCTTCTATCTTGTCGAACACATTCATCATGGTAGCGTTGTATAGGCTGGTTTATTCGCTGCAGTCCTCGCTACATTCAACGTACAATCGTATCAGTCTCTCCAAGGTGATGAAACCCCGACTTGGGTCATTCGAGTCAACGCCATCTGGTTCGCTTCCCTCATTTGCAGCTTATTCTCGGCGTCCCTCTCCATACTCGTCAAACAGTGGTTCCGCGAATACCTCAACTGGAATTGCACCGCTACAGAGGAACGTCTACGTGTCAGACACATTCGATATATGGGGCTGGTTCGTTGGAGGGTATTCGAAACTGCTGCGGTTTTACCCTTGCTGCTTCAGTTCGCGTTACTCCTCTTTTTCGCTGGATTAAGTGAGCTACTGCGGGCACTGAACCATACCGTTTGGCTCAGTACCACGGTTCTCGTCGCTTGTTGGTTTGTACCCTATCTCATCACACTCCTCGCTCCGGCATTCTCTTCTCGTTGCCCATACAAGACTCCTTTCCTGGATCGATGGATGCAGCTATTCCGAGGATTCTGTTCAAGGATGTTCTTTGGCAAATATTGGAGACAAAAGTTGGGATACAAGAATCATTACTACCGTTTTCCCGGAGACGAAAGAGGAGTACGACGAGATTTCGATCTTGACATTCCGGCGATCATCAGCGCAGATGCAACCCTCGGGGACAATAATGTACTCTCCCGAAACATTCAGCACTGTCTCCGAAAGGCTTCAGGAGAAACCGTTGTCATCATCGTTCGTGGACTATTCGCCAATCGACTAGATCGGCCCGTCCGTTCACTTTTTAACCCATCGGGGTTGGAACGTATTCCAACTCAACCATTACGAACATTGATGCATATCCTCATTGATGCTGTCGAAGGCCACCTCAGGACAGGTGGAACTGGCCAATTTTCTCGATCTTCCCCTTCCTCTCTACCCTCGTGGATACGAGAGGCGATTTCCTGCCTCGCTGCAATAATCAAACACTCCCAAGTGCACAACCGATTCATCAACCCCGACAGGTGTTTCGCTGTGTTTTCCGAATTTCTCGCACTTGGTCCCGAGGAAGCAGAGGAACTGTTGGTCGCCCTAGCACATCATTTTCCTATCGTTTCTTGGGAATTTTCCGAGACGGATCGTCATCGTGGTGAGTTTTCTTACTCGCAGGTGAATATCGGGGTTCAACTCAATAACTCCATTTCATCCAGTGCTTACCAACACCATCAAGGCCACAGAACGATTAGTGTCGTCTGCACGAGACGATCCCCTGCGTCTCTCGGGTTCCGTCTTCTCCATTGTGGCTTCTCTTAACGATACTATACGATATCGACGAGATGACGTAAACGAGCTGATGACGTGGCTTGCCCCCATCATCCGCGCTCACCGAATGAATGCACGNAGATATCGCAAACGTCCCTGGTACTTCAATGATGCTGTCATTGCTCAGCATATACTCAATTGCTCAGATTCCCTCAGCACCTCGTTGCCGGATATTGTCCCAAGGGCACTACGAGATGATCTCATCCAAATCCGAGGACCCGTTGAGAATCTCGTCACCGGTACGAGAATCCCTCAAGGAGACGCACTACTCCATGCCCCATATTTTGAGCCAGCGAGTATGTCGTTCCAAAAGAGGGTCTTTGATGGCGATGCTGGATATCTCGGCGCCCAATCATGGCCCGGATTCATTCCAAACCCTTCTCACAACCGCACCCTCCCTCAAGGTGTACAGTTTGTTCCTACTACTCCTATCATACCATATGCACCGGTTATTCCCTCTCGTGAACTTCAACCCCGTGTCATCCCAATGCGGCCGCCAGCGTTTTCTCCGCCACGTCCAAGGATATATCGTCCACGAAGTCCCCCAATACCATCGGTTTCGACGTCTTTTCCCGACCGCGTCACTCCAGCTCCATCAACCAGTAGCCATGATTCGAAACATGATCTCACCCAGTTGTCTTCACCGACTCGAGTTCAAGAGCCTTCTCCATTGCAGGTATCAGGTGGAACGCGGCCTGGATCTCTATATGAAAACTTCATAGAGCCGGCAGTGAGTCAGTACGATGACAACCCACTAGAGATTCACAATAGCCCTTCGAGAGATGCGCGGCGTTCTGGGAGTTTTGAGCATGTTCCTGGCATGTCAGGAGATGGTCCCGCGTAGTCATATGTAGTAGTGAAACTAGCTTAGATGTAATGCACACTCGACGGTAATGTACAGTATCTTGTATAGATTAGTCTGGCTCGGAAGACCATGAAATTATGATGATAACAAGAAATGACTTGTGCAAAAGCGACGGAGCGCACTTGCAAGGGTTGGTCAACAATGAACATGATGTTCGGGGTTCGAAGGTCCCCACAAATAGATCATTCTGCGCTCAGTACCTCAAGCTTCGAGTGTCGCCTTGACACTGTCGCAAATCTCTCCTGGCAGAGACTCGTCCTTGTATTGAACTCCAAGTGTGACGGCTCTGGTGCAGGAAACTTCCAATATAGGTACTCAACGACTCTCTTATGTAATCGCCCGTGGCTCCTCGCTCCTTAGCGGGGAGCCATATGAAATAGAATAATCTCTTTTATTTACACCCAATATCTCACTGTCTTGGCCGAGGATCCTCTCGCGCAGGGACTAGGTGAGTAGGGTGAAACAAGAGACCTACATTCGATCTACTAGTACGCTCTTACATTGCGCGATCCCCGCCGATCTACGAGATCGGCCTGATTAGGTCGCGAGAACCCCCTTTCGAGGGTTCATACCCCAGAAACTACGACGCCCGCATAGCGGGCTACCTACTGCTCCTTCGAAGAGCTCTCCAGTCTCTCGCGTCGACGTTCCTCGCTCCGTGACCCCGAAACTATGCGTCACACCAAGTGTCTTGCCTCCACATTTCAGAATCATTAACTGAATGTTACAGGTGAGACGAATGGCTATCTAGGATAAAGGGCCTGGCAATGTCATACAAAGAGATAGAACCAAAAAAAAACAGGATGGCTACCGAATGTCCGAATCCTCGATAGAGTTCCGTCGAGGAGGCTGTTGGTACACAGGCGAGACGATACTCATTGTCTCTATGGTAGTTGATTGCAACGGAGATCCGATATACGTGGGTGGTTCTGTTGTGAAATGTACAGTACGCTGAGGAGGAAAGTTATGCGTTGCAAAGGATCCCCTCGGAGGAGGATGTGCTAGGATTGGATGGGGACTTAATCGAGTAACCGGATATTGCGTGGGATATGGATCAGGAGGTCGCTCCTGATGGGAGTCGTCGATAGGTAGGTACATAGGGATTACTGGAGAGGGATGCTCTGAAGGACCCTGAGGCTGATCATCGGGCGGGGTCAAGGAGTGTTCTTGCATGCGGTTCTCTGTCTCGTCGTTGGTATTGGATGAATCTGTTCGTTGCCTACGATCGTACGGCCGCACGGGACGAACATTGGTAGGGCTTGGACCATGAATCCCAGATTGGTTTTGTAATACGGGTTGGGGATACGCTACATTCCAAAGCGCTTGAGGAGTTCTTCCGCTCCGATCCGTCTTCTCTTCCGTCTTGACCGTTCTCTGAAGATCGCTCCATAACCTCAACTTCACAATCCCCGGCAATTTATGCTGTAGAGTATTGCAATCGATAAGCATTTGTTTCGCAATCGCAGCGTCGCTGAGATGTCTAGGGGTTTTCAAGCGTGCAGTCGCCGGTTGGCGCGGCTTGTACATCTCGGATGTGAGCAATTCCATTACTTGCTCAACATTGTGCTTGCTTCGTTGTAACGTCTTGTCGTTGATAGATGCGAGAATAGACAATACCGATCCAAATAGTCGTAACGCGTCGATGCGTTCAGATGACACCAGGCTCTCGGTAGCATGGATGAGATCTCTGATGACTACATAGCATTGGTTGGATTAGGGTAAAAAGGTTGATGTAGGAACGAGACACCATTATACTCACTGCTGGAATGATCCGCGACTTTATCGAATCGCCATTGAATGAGAGGAAAGTGGTCTGACAAGCTCTTGACAAGCTCTTCCGCGGCTTCGGGGCCACGTGTCATGATAGTGGAGAAGAGTATGAAACACTTTTGCTTGTCAATAGGGCGCCTGTAAACTTGAGCATTCTTGACAATTGCAGCTAGACAAGAAACAGCTTCAAAGACCCAAGGTGGGATATTCGACGGTGGAGATTGGAGATGGTTCGACGATGGAGATTGGAGACGGTTGTCTACGGCAGTGTGAAGGATTTCCAATACGGCACTAAGGCCCTGGGTTGGTATCAACTCCAGTTCTAGTGATTGGGAAAGCGACTCGACAGGGTAATCCAGGCGATTGGCGATTAGATTTCGAACGATGATGACGATGGCTTCCCCATCTACATTCTCAAGGCAACTTTGGATATGCTGGGATAGAATGTAGTTATCCCCAAGAGTAGCGTCGGCACTGATGATGGCTTGATGATCGAGGTCCGAGTCACGACGAACCCCCCGTTCATCCCCCGGAAAGCGATAGTAATAGTTGCTGAACTTCAACTTCCCTTTCCAGTGTTTCCCGTACAGTGCCCGGATACAGAATCCTCGAAACATCTGCATCCAATGGTCAAAGAGAGGGGTCTTGTAGGGGCATCGAGATGAGAATGCAGGGGCGAGGAGGGTGGTGAGATACAGGCTGAACCAACATCCGATAAGGATTGTCGAAGTGAGCCACACCGTGAAGTTCAGCGCCTTCAGAAGCACGCTCAACCCAGCGAAGAACATGAGAAGGGAGAACTGGAGAAGAAGGGGTAGCAATGCAGCTATTTCGAATACCCTCCATCGTACCATTGCTGTATACCGGACGTGTCGGATACGAAGACGCTCCTCGGTTGCGGTACAGTTCCAGTTGAGATACTCGCGGAACCATTGCTTGACGAGAATAGCGAGCGATGCCGAGAACAGACTGCAGATCAAGGCCGCGAACCAGATGACATTGACGCGCACTGCCCAAGCTGGCACACTCCCCCCCAGCAGTGTTTGATAAGATTGAACGGCGAACGTTGCAACTACTGCGGCGAATAAACCGGCCTGGTCAAAGAAAGAGGCTCAATGCGGTTCTCAAGATTGATCGACCTTGATGACTCACAAATACCAGAAGTGTATCGATGTCATTGTTGTATCTCTTAATCATCTCCTCGTCGTGTTTCCTCAGTTCTCCTTCCAGCATTGTTCCAGCTTGGCGGGAGTCCATTCTCTGGTTCTTGAAAGCCCCGAACGGGATGAGTTACATCCATGTTGTATGTGGCCTTGACACGTACCTGCTGCACCTCATCTGGAACAGTAGGTGGTAGCTCCAAGTCATCAGGGACAACTTCCGCCAACGGGGTGTGCCGATGAGGGCGAGGACTAGCAAACATATTCAAAGGTATCGATCTCTCCGGACGGGGCCGACGATGCCACAATCCTGAGGAAGGTGGAACGGGAGTATGACTCGTAGTTAAGGAAGCATTCTGATCGTTGTGGGCGAAGGTTTCATCCATTCAAGTTGCCAAGTAGGAAACCCCTAGGAGAGTCCAGGTTTCCATGACTCAGTTCAAACATAAGAGGGCAACCCAGCGAGTGGTCAACGTACCAACTTCCACTTGGACTTCGAGGGCTTCGTCACAGGTTCGGATGGTGGTCCTTGGGAACAATGACCCTGATTTTTCCGCGAGTGCTTTAAGTAGAGGGCGTCTGACAACATCTGACAGCGTCTGGAGAGCAGTCTGAAACTTCCACGGTGATCGCTATACCACATACCAGGAGATGTGCCCAATGCACTGGCAAATCTCTCACCACCTGCTACCAAATAGAACAATACAATTGCATCAAGAGTCCAAAGACAGCATTGCAGTGATTAAGATGCCTACAACTTGGACTCGAGGGGGGATCACGGTTGGATTTGTGCTCGAACAGCCCGCATGAAGCAAAATAAGCTCTCCCCTTGTGGCGTGCTGGATGAACGGCGGAGACCATTCCTACGACAAAAATCATGAGATGACATAGTAAGTAATACCGTGCCTGCATCATGGCATTGGCGCACTATTGGGCTTAATTTGGTCTCACGCTGCCTCATGAACTTCCTGACTCCTGAGTTCCATGGTAGGAGAAATGATCATGACAGAGGGTAATTGACCTCTTACCTCAGGATTCTCGACGTGATGTGGCTTATACTCCTACATCTCTCGATGTAAGAGTCGGGACGGGTTGGAGGTCGCCATACACAATTACGAGAAGTCACAACTTGAAAATCGGCGCCAAACTCGGGTTTGATGCGGTTCATTGTCCGAATCAATCATCTTCCGTTCCTTCCAGGCGTTCTCAAACTGTTGTACATGTGAGTACAACAAGGACATACTGATTTATCTCACATTTCTGTTTGCCATTATAGATCATTTTATGCATTGTACATCGGAAATCAATGTATCGACCTGCCAAAGATTTGGTTGTGTCGAACTTGAGCGGTTTCCTGTTGTGGAACGCGGGTGTATTGTGATGGAAGGGATGGTGTGATGGCGCGTTGCCGAGAGCCGCTGAGGGTCGTTCTGCACGGCGATGAACTCGACGCATATCGCGCTAAGCCAACCGCATATACTCATCCTCTCTCAGTCACAAGGACAGTCATAATTGTCCACAGTCATATATATGCATACTCGTAGTGGTGACAGCGACGTGCTGTACACCGCCATCGATGGTCTTACCTCCTTCCTCGCGCTGACTCAACAACCAGGAGGAGTACCCCTCTCTCGACCCAATGATTCCTACGACTTTGTCCCTGATTTCGAGCTGACCCGGTCCTTCCACTGCATGTCCACGCTGTTGTCGAGGTACCACCCCAAAAGATCATGGGAATGTGTCGATATTGCTGTTACTGGCTCTCTCAAAGTCGACAAATGTAACATCGTCGCTGTCGTCAAAGACCTTCCAGACGTTATTCCGACCCCGGATCTTCTCAGGCCATCAAAGAACGGTTATACGACGAATGGCAAGCTGCCTTCTTCCGACGGGAGGAGAGAGTGGAGGGTGGAGAGTATGCAAGCCCAGCCCTTGCCCAAGGAGGGCGTATCCCTCAAGTACGTTGCTCTCGCCTAATTCGAGTACTTTATACTCTATTTCCCCGCAATGCCTTCTTATCAAAAAGTCTATTCCAATCCAGGGCTCCACTACCCTATCAAGAATATTGTAACACGCTTCTTTCCACCTTCCTCGCTTTCAGGGAGTCTCCCTCACACGCCGTCATCTCATCACTTCACCAAATCGTAATCAACCAAAACATCGACTCTCTCCTTCATCTTATCTCATTACAGTCCAAACTATGGGACCCTTCTTTATTCTCATTGTTGGGCCATTGGGAACCAACTCCTTCGGATCAGGAATACCTCAAAGGGAGAGCAGGCTACTACCCCATTGATCCATATATCAGCACCCTCCTTGATCGCTGCGAAATTCCTAAGCAGAAGCCTCCTGGTTCTTCGGATGACGACGATGATTCTGATAACAACTACCTGTTGAACTACGATACTGTAGCGAAATGGGTTCATGCACCAGCCATGCTTTTCAACGCGTTACCCAAATACTTATCCGAACTTTCCACGGACCCGGGAGTGACGAGAAAGTGTTCCGTTAACGAAACAAGAGAAGAAAGCTTGGCGAACCTGGTGACGTGTTTACGGGTATTACATGCGTACATCTACAAGACGCAGGTCGTTACGGATGTGCTCTTTGGCGTCCCATCATTGATAGAGTTGGTCAAGAATGGCTCGATTGTCGATGGCCAGGGAAAAGTTCACAAGCACCGAAGGAGGAGAGGCGGAAGTAGAAAGGCTTTCGAAGAGAAGGAATGTCTAGCCGGTGCGTACATGCGCCTTTTGTCCTCGCTTTCATCCACACTCACGTCTCAATGACAATGAGCAGACCTCGAAGACAGCTTCGAGCAAATCGATGGGATGGATGTCGATCCTTGGCGAGAGGAAGACGATTCGGATTCAGAGGGCGACACGCCTAACGAGAATGGTTCGTCTCCCTCATTCATTCATGCATACATCTGCATACGACGATGCGCATATATGCACTTGTGTACATGAGAACTCACCGACATGCGTAGATACCAATGACGTCGACCCTGCCGCGGAATTTACCCTTCACTATCTCCGTTCGCTTCTTCAATACCAAGATGCTATCGCTTGTCTCACCAATAATGCTACCCTTCTACTGACCGAGATACCCATTGAACTGCATATCGTTTATCCGCCATCATACCCACCTGCATCATCTGTAATTCCTACTCAAGTTGTTTCTCCGGTGATACCCCGAACCCTCTCGTCCTCCAAAACAGACCCATCAATGATCCGCAAACAGCAACTAAAGCGTGCGTTGTTGAAGGCCCTGGATAAGGACGTCCTGCCATCCTTATTCAAGAAATTGAGACGACCCGCATCTCCTCCTACCTCCCAGTCGATCAAGAAAGAGATCGCCGACGAGGCAGAACTTTCGAGGTTTTTGAAAGATTATGTCGCGCATACGATCGGAAGAGACGAGATCGTCCAGAGTCTTCAACAACAAACAATAGGGTCTGGGTTCGCTACCGGTGTGGGGTATGGAGACGTACAGATTCATCCCGAGGCATGGATAATGAGCCTGATCTATTATTCAATGATGTCGGCCCTCAAGAATGGTAGGAAGGCCATTCCCGTAGCAAAGTCGGAATCGAGCTCGGGGAGCAGTACGAGTAGTAACCAAACTTCTCCGGACGTGGTCTCCATCCCGGAGAACGTGTTGCGTCTGTTCACGGTCAGTACTAAATTCGGTGTTGGTTGCGCGTACTAACGCTGTGGTTATCTCATCAGGATGCCTCAGGGATTATAGGTACCCCTCGCAAGCCCTGCTGGTCTTGTCATTTCCTCTCGGAAAATCTCCATCTTCCTCATTCAAATCATCCTCTGTTCACTCTCCCTCCGTTACCCTCTATTACGCCCATTTCGTCGCTCTCCGCTGCGAATGCAAGGATGCGACCGTTCAGGGTACCGGTTGCTGATCCAAGTGTATTCTCGGCGCAACCTGTAGGCCAGTCAGATGCTAAAGAGAGAAAGCGACAAGGGAAATTGATAAAGAACAAAGTTGTGAAGGCGATGTACACACGACTTTGCGAAGAGGTCGAAGAGGTGCTCATGAAAGAGGTCAAGTGGAGGGAGAAGGCGACTTTGGCAGAGAAGTGGGCTAGGAGGAGGCGTGAGGGTGGGGAAAGCGATGGCGGATGTTGGATGGCTTGAATTCGGAGCCGCCTTGGACACCGCGCAAGGTGGTGTTGATCATAACACATAATGGTCGCCATGATGCATGAGGTTTGTATAGTTTCTCTCTTTGATCTGATTGAATCCGAGCCACGTCCTATCGTGGTTCTCAAATCGTTATAATGGGCTTTGTTTTCTCGCTGCGGACTGTTTACTGATCTTTCAATCTTTTTCTGTTTCATCTTTGACCACTTTGCTATGCTTTCCTGCGCTTGATCTGATTTGATGGACGATGGTTATCGGTGTCGAAGCTTGGGTTCGAGTTTGTATATTGTTTATATCTGTAAGAGTGTAATTCTCTGACCCAGCTTGTTTTCCTCGTCCTTTTCCTTTCTCTCTTTTTCTTCCATCTCTCCGATATCACCTCTCTGATCCTTTGAAGGCTTAAAAGCCTGATCTTTGTACAACATGTTTTATATCTCATGCGTGCGATATCTGTATGATATCTCTTGATTGTCTTATACCACTGACCTGTCTTCGTAGCCTAGTACTGACGTCTTAATACAACTTACTGATTCCTTGGGTCACTTGGTCTTTTGTGTGCGCTTGGTAATCTAACTCGCGAGTGTCGAGGTTCGACAAGGTTCTAGGGGCATGTCATAAATATGTTAGAGAGAACAGGTACACATCTCATGGCAGACATCTAATGACTACGCGGGGGAGTGGGACACTACTCGGGAAGGAGCAAACATTACTGGGGAAGTGAGAAGCGAACATTTTTTGCGGTGCGAGAGTTTGCAGGCCATTGGTTTGGGTGGGACGGTGCGGCAGTGTGCGTGAAGCGACGGTGATCGTTTTCCCTGGATTGCAGAGGCGCGCAACTGATGTAGGTTGACGAGGGTGATGCTCCGTTGTTGATGCATGATGGAGACTTCACTGCTTCATTTTCGGGATCGTGGGGTTGCTTCTCCTCGTCATCCCGCTCCTCCTGTTCATCCTCCTGCACGACCTCTCCGTCCTCTTCGTCCTCTTCATCCTCATCGAAAGCGGACACCCGATTACCAATATCTCCAAAAACAATAGTCTGAATCGATGTTGATTTGGTCTCGGCTCCCGATGACCCAGAGGCAGTTTGGCGCAAATCAAAGAGAAAATGAACCATTACGATTCCTCGAATCCTGCGGTGAGTTAGCCCACTCTATTTACGCCATCAATGACCGGGGACTAACGCAGTAGAAAACTCGCTGAAGTCACCGATACCGAACTGGAAGGGGATCGATATTGAGTAGTATTCGCACAACAGGATGCAGGCCCACAAACCGATGAGAACGCAACAATGTCAACAATTCGAAAGAATAGAAGCATCCTGGTCCCCAGAGATTAGGATTCAAACTCCCGGGGGAGCCTTCAGGGACATACTTACCCAAAATACAAAATGCCTAGAAATCGTGATGGGGATCCAATTGGATGAGGTTGCATCGTCCAGAAGATACACACTACTGACCTTCATGGAGTAACATTCTTGTGAAACTCCGAGGTTGGCGAAGTAGGCCCTCTAGACCGAATCTGCTTGCATGCAAGGTTTTTATCACCGTGAGGAGAAGAACAATGGCCTCGCCTGCGATGGCGAGACAATTTCTGATGTAAATCCCTAGCGGGTCATATTCACCACCCTGACATCGAGATATCTGAGCCTCAACGTACTTCTATACGAGTCATCTCTGTTAGCGGAAACTGACCGGGGAGCTGACTTCGGGTACCCACGAAGGATCTGATAATGCACCTCCCCTCGATTCACTCGGCAGACACCCTGTCGACGGAATGAATATTGTGAAGTAATTGACAAATAATTGCGTGGGTATCTGGTGTGAATCAGTATATAAATGGTCGACGAAACAAAACATAGGGAATTAGGATACCATGGTCATCGTGGGCGTTACTTCTAGCAATAGTACAAGAATAAATATCCAGGTATTGAACCCCCACAGCGCACACACTCGCATGGCTATCAACGCTGGGCAAAATGAATGAGAGTGGACCAACATCCAAAGAAGTACTGCATTTACCTGCTACCGCGACCCCACTTATGAAAGGTGAGATAGAATGAGAAACAGCAGCGATTGTACATCTGTATTGGCGTTCCGGTTAATCACACCGAATTCGAACAAGTAAAGGTACATGCATCTTCCAGTGATGTTAGTACTAGCCTGCTCACACTGGCGACCTTACGCAAATTACTTACCGAATTTGCTTTCCATTGAGTAACGTTATACCAGGGAACTAAACTCGGGCTAAAGGTCGCGACTTGAAACAGCGTTGTATAACGGACGATAATGAGTAAGATAGAGGCCACGTTGAGTTTGCGTTGCCAGACATATTTGACTTCGCTCGGAACGTTGAGGAGGTAGTCGTAGACTACAAGCCCTATTGCAGGTATCAGAGCGTTATAGCATGGTCCCATTCTCCTGACCTAATAACGAAGCGTACAAATCATTGTCTATGGTGCTGGAAATGAAGGTGACGATGTTGAAACAACACTCGAAATTTGAAAAACACCCACCGGGTTATACTGAATAAGGTGGTGTACCATATAAGCGGCGCTGACGAAGTCATGAGTCCGGCTTCCAGGGTTGAGAACCAAAGCACGGAGTGACCCAATACTTGACTATGAGTTGGTCTTATATTCGTTTGGGGATGATCCAAAATGTGTTCCTATTTTGACTCCGTGATGCTTCGGAAAGTAGAAGACATCAACGTAAAGCATTCCGATCAACCAACATTGATGGTTGGAAAGCAGGCTCTTGGGTGTGAAGAAATCCTGCCCATTCGCAGCCTCATAAATTATTGAGCCGCGGGACTTACAGAGTGTTGAACAACTGCAACGAGCGTTCCCAATCCCCTTTTACACGTGGTTAGGGGGAGGTCTTGAACGACCAGCTTGAGGAATAGACAAGGGGGCAGGATAGTAGCTAAATGTCAGAGGAGGTTTGAGAAGTTGTGAGTCCTCAGCACCGATTGCAAAAAGATTATCATTTTTGGTCTCACTGCCTTAATCTTGAAGCTTGACATGCTTGACACTATTCAGATGTGGAGCTCGAGATTGAAGCCATCTCTGATGCTTACCATGATATCGTAACGATGACTCGGACCAGTCCCCCTCTCCATCACCGTGACTTTTTTCATAGTGTGACTCGGGTCACATGCGTGACGCGACGCGACGGTAACACGACCAGGCGACCACACTTACTTGTTAATTGCTATCGTTCTCTGACGGGACGACACAGAAGAGAAGAGCACAAAATGAAGTTAATCGGAACTGGCATACAAGCGGCTGCGTTTCAACCTCGCGCGCATCTCGAAGGCATCAACCTTCCCAGCACGTTCAAGTTACCCACACTTGACCGCGTGCGGGAAGACTCAGCACTGTGTGAGTACCCCTGACTCTTCTTTCGTAATATCAAGCTCAACGGATCGTTCGGACGCGTCAACTCACGCGGAGTAGTGAAGGAGAGAAAGGATATCGGACCTGAGGCCATCAATGCTGTGTTTATGACTGGAGGCAAGATCGGCCACCAATCAATGCTCAATGAACCTCTCACATGGAATATGACCCTCACTAACTTATTCAAATTTGCTTATTTCACTCATGTGCACGATAGTAGGTATACTACGATTCGCTTACCAGATTACGGCTGATTCCTTTGTTCAACTCTAGTTCCCGATGACTTGTTGGAGGATGTTATTTGGACCCTGAAGATGTTTGTGAGAGTGCTGACTGAGAGTACGGAAAAGGAGTTGCGCGCTATTGGGCACTACCTGCCTAACCAGACAGCAGGGAATGCGAGTTATTATATGGTACGCCCTTCACTGACCGATATGCTCTCCGAATGACACCTTCGTGGCCCCCAGTTATGGAACACTCGTGGAAAATTGGCGTACCATTTAATGTTCGTCTTCCCATGCGTCGTCTGTGTGCATGCTCGTTAAAAACTTCGACACAGGGACCCAAAAATCGATAGAGCCGACGAGGCATTGCCCTATATCAAAGCAATGGACAAAGAGTTGCACAAGAGACTAAGGAGAGTGAAGTCCCGTCAACCTGCTTGGATGTTTGATCCGTACGTTTCATGCCTCGCCTGACTTGCTCCCAGCTAAGCCATAAACCCCAGACACTTTTACTCTCTTTATTCAGATGCTCTCGTTCTGTCTGGGAACTATTCCGAGGATACGAAATTGATGTTGGAGCGTGTCGTGGAAGGGACCGAGAAGTACTTGCTAGTCAATCCGGACTTGGGGCCTTACGATTACACAAAGACAATTGTCAAGGCGCGGATCCATCTTTGTCTTGTTCTTCAGCAACTAGGCGTTCAACCAGAAAAACAAAAAGAGTAAGTTTTTTCTTTGGTAGGTGTCCTTCACGCCTTACTGTACGAGATTGCGTTCATCAGGCATATGGAGTACGTGACGAAATTCATCAAGAAAAATCCGAAGATCATGAGCCCTGCTCACCTGCGTCAAATCCTCAAACATCCCGGACGACCCATCAATCCTGTCTACGAAGCTATAGGTGGAATCGAATGGATCGAAGACAATGTCACAACTGCGAGACAAGATAACGCGCAATCGAAGCAGTGTAGGGTCTGCGGGGTCCGCGAACCGGTGAAGACGCTGTTTCGTTGCTCAGGATGTAGACACATCTATTATTGGTGCGTTGTTTACCCTATCGTCTCCAGTGATAACATTGATATCTCCATAGTTCGAAAGAATGCCAGAGGGCTAATTGGAAGGTCCACAAGTATGTCTTTATTGTTTCCTCATCTCGTAGGACTAAACTGAGTCACGGTCTCATCATAGGGATGCTTGTCGGTACGCTGTTTGACATGCTTCTGATTAAATTGGATCATGATATTGTTTCTTGGAAACAGTGAGAAGGCGCAAGAAAACAAGAACGTCGAAGAGCTCAAAGCTTCCAACCCGAAAGCAGCCAACAAAGCATCAGAGTGGATCAAGTGGCGCGACGGTACCCACATGGCCAATACCGAATGTCTTGTCAACGCACTTGGACTTCACCGTGACCCAACACGCGGCAAGACCCATATCGTTTTCAGACAAGTCGAATATACACCCCGAGCATCCAAGGACCTGCGATACCGTTTCCGAGTCGTCAGATGTGGAGTATTCAAGATCGAAAGTGTTATGGGGGATATTGAAATGATGATGGGACTGGATAAAGGGGAAGGAGTTGAATATATTGATTCGTTGTTGGCGGATTTGGGTTCGACGTCTCCCGGGGGTGAAAAGATCCCTATGCTTGATTTGACTTTTGGAGACGGAATACAGACATGGCTCGGTAGTGGTGCGTTGGTCTTTTTATCGATTTTTTACAGTGCGTCCTGAGGAGCGGATCTGGTTGTTGTTGGTTGTCTTGTAGCTGCTGTTTCTGAGGATCAGCTTCGAGCGTTGGTGTATAATGCCGATTGGCGTCACGAAATGAATCTCGGGGAACCTCCTGAACCCCTCCTGCTTGTAAGCAGGGTTCCAGATGCAGAGAATACCTTTTGAACGCAACGGTGCGTGTCTCTGTCACTCACTCTGCATTCTTGAATTATCATTGATCGACTCTGGATTTTTTCGACTTGAATGACTAGCATCCGCAAAGCTCCATCCTTACCCCCCGCATCATGGACGGCATGATACAACTCTGCGCAAATACATATTTAGCACTATGTCAAGGAAATAATGTACTATAACTCGGGTTGTGAAGACTCTTGGAGAGTGTATGTAATATGAAGGGCACTAGTAACTAAGAAACATAAGAACGGGAGCATGACACGAAGCGCTTAAAGGGCTGGTTTACTCGGGCCTACGACCTCGAAGCTTCGGAAGATCCGTCGTCATAAGGTTCAAGTTGTATTTATCAGTTCGTTCCGCACTCATCTTGCCTATCCATGAGAATACGTCCGACATGTCTAATCCTAGATACTGATACGCGTCTATTGTCGTGTTCGCACTTGCCAAGTGAATCTCCTTGCTGCGTCCGGAGAATATAGCGCGATACCTACTAACGCTTAATTCGTGGCACAGAAGGGGAAACAGATTTACTTCAAAACGACGGTGGTCGTCCGAGATTACACGAATCCTGGGGAATTCACCTAGATCAGGGAGCTCTTCCAACTGATAGATGAAATCATAGTTGAAGCCCCGTCGAATGATGTTTGAATTCGGAATCGGCTTTCCGTTGAGGCTCCGTACTGAGGTTCTGAATTTACAATTGCATTGTTTGCTGTTACATTTATGGCTATGGGATCTCAGAGGGATTTAAAGTGCGTCGAGATGGCGTACCATGTTGTCCAGATCGACTCGGGGTCTTTTTGAAATTGGCCAAAGGCAACGCAACTGGGACACAATCCAGATATGGTTCGTTTCTTGTGGAGAATTAGGTCTATCTGAACAGTGGCTCCTGCAGTAAGAGTCTTGGACCACACGTCAACGTGGGATTTGACCCAGGGGCGTATTTCTCGAGTCGAATCTGGAGAGTCGATCCGGAGCTGAAACTCTTTCTTTTGGAAGAATCCCCTTCCAGAGGTGTTCTTGAAATATGCACCAAGGATTCCGTACAGGTCCTACCATTGTACACGACATGAGAATGAGAATATCTGACACAGATCCACGGAGGAGTGGCTTACCTCAAGGGAATGACAACGCTCAAAGGGGAGCGTGAACGATTTTCCGAAGAGGTCAATGAATCCGACGGAGTCCTGCTGGACTTGGTTGGGAACTTGACGAACACACGCCCTGACCTCGACCACTGTGCTCTTGAGGTCCTCTAAGTAATGCCTCGTCTCATCATGATTTCGATTCTGCACGAGCCTGGAAAAAAATTGACCATATGAGGATAGCGCGGGAACAAACGCAATGCAGTTCTCACATGTTTAGGGCGCTCATGTTCATTGAGATGATGTCCCGGTGCACAGTGAGTCTGTCCTTGAGTGTGGCGAGGGGGTCAGGCATGATAATAGCCCAACAAATCTTCTTCCAACCCCTCGATATCGTCGCCCCCATACTCTTGCACCAGTTTCCCTTCATAGATGGATCCGTCTTGGTCCCAAGCAAGCGATACTTGGCGATATGCAACTCTGTCTCCTTCAACGTACTGTGGCAACGAGCAACTTCTTGATCAATGTAGAATCGACGATCGTGATCGAGTCCTGAATCCGAGAGTGCGACTCCTGCAAGGCGGAGAGCATCTTGTAAAGAGTTGAGTTCCGATATGAGATTTCGGTACTCTTTCGATGAGCCGGTGCTATCGTTGAGGACTCTGGCGAGCTTCAAACAAAGCTCGATAATCGTGACGATGTCTCCAACTGAGCCACAGGTGATGGGAGCCATTGCGGTCGAAAGTAGAGCCCACTGGAGGCAGAAACAATGGGAGAGTAGTACGGAGAATGGATAATTGATGGAACCCTGTGGCAACATTCCCAACATACTTGATACAGCCCGCTGGTATCCGTCATGTGAGAGCAGAATAGCATCGACACGGGTGCAAACACGAGAGGGTATTCATGTCCAGTGCACATGACAAAGAATACTGTTCCCAGGACCGCTGCCCTAAAGTGACCTGAGAAACCTGTCACTGCTCGGAAGGACGAAAGCGACATGTGCAGTTCAAAGCCTGTGTGATAAAACTTATACCGATCTCTGTTAACAACACGAGAAAGAAAAATGTGAAAACCCACTGACCGGAAATACAATCGCCTTAAATCGTAGCACCTGGAATGAAGCCGAAACCGAGACGATGTAGTCTAACAAAACAGCAAAAAGTGATTCGGAAAGAATTCGTGGTCTTCACAACAGTCCCCGCCAAAGCTTCGCATATATTGCACCATGCTGATACATACGACATGTGTTTGATCTGGAATCATCAGGAGAGAAGGCGCAAAACAGCAGCTGATGGTTCAACATCCACTGGGAACATTGAAGTCATCCTGGTAGTTACCAGCGTCCACACCCAGACCTCTACTTGCGAAGGCACCCCACAGAATACAATAGTTGGCTCCATCATAGCGATTAATATCAGCTTGAATCCAGGCGTTTCGTGCTTGAATGACTACCGAGAATGTTCAGGTCGAACTTTAAAGCGTTATGGAGATTTCGGTACGTACAAGTTGGATTGCAAGGCTGGATAGCCAATGCATCTATGAAGTTTCTCAGGAAGATGACGTTGCCAAAGAAGACACTATCGTAATTATCCCCAAGTAGGCAAGGCTTTCAATGTGAAAATAGATTTGATCAACGTACGTAGGATTAAAACGAGCATCCGGGAAAAATCCACGTTGCTTGACCAAGGCAGCATACACGTTATGAAGGATGTTCGCCCATACTTCCCCGATGTCTTCATTTACCATGCTTAGCGATTCATTGTGGTCGTCAAGATGAAGAGAACTTACCATGAACTTCGTTCAGGAACCGAAGGGTTGAATATCTGAATAGGTTTATCAGCACCAGGCGTTCTCTTGAAATGATACTGAAGGGCACTACCTCAGCGGATTGACATTGCTGATTAATAAAATCAGATCTTTGACCGAGTCTTGAGACTGTTGATCGCACTTACGGATTAGTCGAGTAAGGATATCGCCGAATCCCACTGGCAGAGTTTGTAACATACTGTCCAACATAGAAATCAGGAACGCTGCTATCCCGATGGGTCGCCCATCTAAAAATAAAAATGCAAAGTCAATCAAAGAACCTCACCAAAACGATGTGGATATCCATACTCGGCCATTGCGTCGGACCACCCTTCACCGAGACCTCCAGACTCGTAAGTTTGCAGACATGCACCTGTCCCACCACCCGTCATGCGATTGGTGATGCCATGAGTATACTGCAATAACTTTGTTTAGTGAAACTCTAGCACAAATTCATGCAAACGAACCTCATGAATAAGAATACTATTTTCGAGGGAACCGTCTCGCCATGGGTTCGAGTGATCCCACAAGAACATCGACATGCGACCAGATTGACCACTGAGATGACCAAGCATCGAAACCTCCTTTGAGCCTCTCATATAATGTGAAACGAACGAAACACTCACTCTGGAGGTGTGGCAAAGAAAGCATTATTTCTCCCGCTTGGATCTTGCACCGAAATACTGACTCTATCATTACCGTACCCGCCATAGCCAAAGTTATTATTTTGAAAATTGAACGCTACGAAAGGGAGTGAGGACGGTTTCATCACTGGTTGAGAACAGGATCCTACCTTCCTCGGTGAAGCCATATTTGTATGAAAAGTCGTGTACAACGTTGGCGACGTAGAACGCATTGGTACGTGCAGCGTCTAGGTTGGCTTGTGTTGTGGGTTGTTGATTTGGATTTTGAGGGTATATGAAGTTGAGAATTGGAGACGACTGAGAGGTGGTTAAGCTCTGAGGTCCTCCATATGCGACTGCATTGTTTCCGCTACGGAGGGTGAGACGGAGTTTCGAATGAATATTCACGAGCCAAAACATACGCTGTGATGGTCGTGGTGGCTCTACCGTCATTGTGCCAACCGAGGCGAGACGAAAGCAAGTCTTGAGGATCAAGTATGGTATCGAACCCTTGGGTAGGATATTGTTTCGTAATATGGAGTGCTCGATACTATAAACGGAATCAATTGGCAAGCTCAAGCGAGAAGCCGAAGTGAGGGAACATACAGAAGACTTCGCAACAAAGTCGGTCATGTGAACGACGTCACCAGAATGAGCGTCGACAAATGCTTCGACCCAAGCCCCCGTGTGCTCGTTCTCGATTTGAAGAACATGGGCGAGGGCAACCGAATTATCCTGCTTTGCAACAAATTCGAGAGTCGCGGGGTGTTGGTTGTAAGTGCCATTGACAACGGACTCCGCGCGTGTGATGGCCTCTTGAAGATTAATAGACGGCGTTGTCGATGGAATCGTCGCTGCGCTAAGATGAGCACCGTGTTTAGAGTGAGACATGGGGGTATTTACGTACTGGGCTTGACAAAGGAATACCCAAACGCGCTTACTTTCCCGTCTTTATCGAAGACCACATTGGCAACCGCATTTGCAACCGGGATGCCTTTCTGGAAATTGAATGTCAGAGCAGGAAGGGAGGTAGATCAGTAGGAAGATTCTTACAATTACTTGTTTAAGGTATGCATGTTTGGCAATATCGTTGACGTACCCAGACTTGAAAGCGACACTATCTGGACCTAACTTGAGGTGGGACTCGACAAACGCGATCGCATCGCCTTTGAGATCGTCCCCTGCTCGCTTGTGGACAGGGCGATCTGCACTTTTGCCAAACGTCTGAGAAGTCATGAGCCAAGAGACAAGAGAAAGATTCGTGGAGAGACCCACCTCGAAAGTGGACTCCGGATAATAGCTCAATAATACGGAATCCGTTGCCAAGTCGTGTGCGCGGAGAGTGGCAAGCTGAGAGGTTACTGGCGGAGGGGCAGCCGCAGCGCCAGATGCTAGCATCACGGCCAAGACCACGATATTGACGAGGGCATTGACTGGCATATCTGATATCTGGGAGGATTTTCAGTATTTACAGTGATGAGAGTGCTTCAAGGATCCCGACGTTTTATCGTCATGACCAAAGCATTTTTATAGCTCCCGGCCACCACTTGTCTCCTGACTCCGAACCATGAAAACGGTTCTCCAGAAATTGCACCATATGGAACGTTGACTTGTCATTGACGGAAAATGCGCTTTCACAAGCTCTGCGAGAACAGTGATCATGGAAGAAGAGTATCAGAAGACAAACAAAGCAAGAGAGCCCAGAAATTAAACTCGTACCTCTCAAACAACCAAAACTGTGACATTCATAGCTTTTATGATCGGCATCAAATAATTCCATGGTGCGGATGAGGCCAACTACCTGTCAAAGAGGCCATCGGAGAGCCCTAGATCCATTAAACTTGACCACATGATCTATGGAGTACGGGATCAATGAGGAGAGATGAAGAGTCCACAATCAATTCTTCCAGGAATGATGACTCCAGGAGATAGTATTAGGTCATCAGATTCGAACTGTGAGGGACCATGTGGTGAAGACAATGTCGTCAAGAAGAACCTCTTCGAAGATTCACATTCTAATTCCTTGTCCATTTTGGCGACACAGACGAAGTGGGTAACTGAATGAAGTTTCAGATAAGCTTGAAAGTTGATGAAAGAGATGATAGATCGTGGCCGAATGTAAAGGACCAGAATGTCCTGACACCGTCCAAATTTCGGTCCAGGCGGTCCTACCCTCCGAGCTCGGTTTGGGGGAATGACCCGAAGAGGTCTTAACCATTTCTGGAACGCCACAAAGGCGTTGGATACCGCAATTCTCCGACTCGGAGACTCTCGGAAGGTACAGTACCTTGTTCTTCAAATTTCTCTTCGAGCTACAGGTTAGTCCATGTGCAGGGCTGCGACAGGTATATTACTTTTCGTTGGGTTACAGGAGACTACTTGTATCGTCGTTGTTTGTTAGGAACCCCAGGACTCGATCGTGAGTAACCTCGAGCTGTACCATGTGCCCTTGGACGCAACAAGCATACACTAGATTCGCCTCTCGATGTATCGTCTTTCGGCGTTCTAATATACATGACGAGCAAACAATCTCGAGATAATCTACAGCACAGAAACTTGGTCAAACCGGGAATCATTACGGAGTTGATCGCACCCAGCAATATCTCAACATTCATCAGGAAGTGTTGTGTCATTCTCATAGTCGCCAGCATTCACCCCTAATCCCTTACTAGCAAAGGCTTTCCACAAGGTGCATTGGTTCTCTCCCTGGTAACGATTGACATCAGCTTGAAGCCACGCATCGCGAGCTTGAATGACTGTCACATATCGATGAGTCAAAAGCCGGGCATCAAGTCAATTGGGGCACGTGCCACGTACATGTTGGATTGCAAGGTTGGAGTGACAAGGCATCGATGAAGTTATGCAAGAAAACAACGTTTCCGGCCGAAGAACTATCCGAACCACGTCAGTAATCGAGCTTTGGTCAAACATATATTCAACGCACGTGGGATCCGTGCGACCATCGGCGTAGAAACCACGATCGGTGACAAGGGCGGCGTAGACGTTGTGAAGAATATTCGCCCAAACTTCGCCAATATCTACATAATTGTGGGTGAGTTATTGCAGTGATCTCAACGACGAGGACTCACCATGTACTTCGCCGAGATCCTGAAGACTTGCATAGCTGTAAGTAATGTAGCCATGTCAATACCACAAACTCAGTTGAAAACGGTGGCTATTACGTGAGGGGGTTAACAGAACTGTTCGACGGCATCAGCTATCCAGTCAGTGAATGTTACCATAACCAAAGGATGCGTACGGGTCGGTAGAGTACGGGAAACTTCGGATTCCTTTGGCCTTGTTAGTCACATATTGTCCTGTGATGAAATCCGGGACAGTGGCATCCTGGTGAGTCATCCAACTCAATGGTTGTAGATGAGATTTAGTATGCCGCTGTAGGTTATAATCTCAACAGGAACATGTACTCAGCCATTGCGTCAGACCATCCTTCGCCAAGGCCAGCAGATTCATAAGTCTGCAAGCAGTTCGCTGTCCCTCCGCCCGTCAAGCGGTTGGTAATGCCATGGGTGTACTGCAGACCGTATCAGCGAGCGGTATTCCGAGAACCATTCATGTACGATACCTCATGAATGACGATGTCATTCTCAAGGGCTCCATCGCGGAATGGATTTGTGATAACGAACAAGTACATCCTCATTCGGCCAGATTGTCCACTGAACAATTATGATCAATATGAGCTTCTTTAGTCCTGGACAAATGACGAGACATGACTGACTCTGGCGGGGTTGCGAAATTTGCATTGTTAGTTCCGCTCGAATCCTGAACGGAAATTGTCACTCGATCGGAACCATAACCGCCCTTGCCGAAGTTGTTATTCTGGAAGTTGAAGGCTAAGAGATGGTGTGACAGTCTGTTCTGAATAACACCAGAAGAGGAATCTGACCGTTCTCCTTGAATCCATATTTGTATGAGATATCATGAACGGTGTTCACGACGTAGAATGCGTTAGTACGAGCTGCATCAAGATTCACTTGGACCGAGGGTTGCTGACTAGCGGTCTGATTGAAGATAAAGTTCAAAGGTGCAGACGACTGCGTAGTAACAGCACTTAAAGTGCCTTTGAAGGCAATCGCGTTATTTCCACTACAAGAAATAACTCAGGGGTGCAATGGTGGCTGGGACTTGTGAAACTTACGATGTAGTAATCGTGCTGACTCTTCCATCACTGTGCCAGCCTTCTGGTGATGCGGTCAAATCTTGTGGATCGACCAATGTCTCAAAACCTTGGGTAAGATATTGCTTCGTGATCGGAACGACTCGATACTGGTGTATTTTCAGTTAAGTAGAGGATATGGATGTGAAGCCCAGAGTAACTCACGGACGCCTCTGCAACAAAGTTGTTGAGGTGGGTGAGTTCGCCAGAGTGAGCATCGATGAATGCTTCGACAAAAGCCCCAGAATGTTCATTCTCAACCTGAAGGACATGGGCCAGCACGACGGAGCCATTTTCCTTTGCAACATACTCAATTGTTGGTGGGTGCTGGTTGTAGGTTCCGTTGACCGCGGCCTCCGCACGTTGAATAGCATCCTGAACATTGATCGACGGTGTGGTCGATGCGATAGCGCCTGGAATCTGATCAACCTTCTACATTGAAAATGAGATAAAAGAGATGCGCGAACTAGGTTTGATGAACGAATTGCCAAACGCTGTAACTTTTCCATCGTTGCCGAACACGACGTGTGCGGGAGCGTTTGTAACTGGGACACCGTTCTGAGAGTAAAGTCAGGAAAACGACATGTGACTCATGAGGCAATCTCACGATCAGTTGCCGCAAATAGGCATGTTTCCCGACGTCGTTGGAGAACCCCGACTTGAAAACGACGCTTTGGGGACTCAAATGAAGTTGAGACTCGACAAACTTAACAGCGTCGCCTGCAAGGTCATCTCCAGCCCTCTTGGACAATGGATGGTCTTGTCCTTTACCAAATGTCTACAACAATATTGAACAAAAGAGCAATTAAAGCGTCCGCGAGATATGCACACCTTGTAATCGGACTTGGGATAATAGGCCGTGAATTCCGAGTCAGCCTTCACCTTGTGCACACGGTGAGTTGCATGCTGAGGCGATGGAGGCGAAGGGGCAGCCGAGGAGCTAGAAGCCAAAATCACGGCCAAAACCACAGAGGTGAAGAGCTTGTTGGTGAACATAGTCTAGATTCAGCTGGTGAACGCGCTCGGGTTGTGCAAGTCTGAAAGACCTGTCTGTTCTTGGAGCACGAGTAAGACATTTTATGTATCCTGAAATCCGTTGGTTTCGCAGTCTGCGTCAGCCGAGATATTCTTCTTGCGAGTGCAGCACATGGGGTGTAAACTTGTTTCTGATACAAGATGACGCGACGTATCACTGCAATGTCATAGAATCACTCTAAGACAGTTGAAGGGAACAGTACAGTCTATGTGGCAAAGTTTTTGAGGTGACGCAAGCTGCAGTAGCATCCGACCATACTCCAAGCAATATCACTGGGTCATCCATACTTGTCGAGACCGATGAATAACATCATCTGTGAAGGAGACGATCCTCGTGATCATTAGGCAATGCAGAAATCGAATTATGTGAATTCCCCACCACTTATTCGCTCCGGCCATGAAGGATACATAGGAGTGGCGAAGATAGATTTCCCTGCGCGAAATGATACCCTGATTCATCATCAAGATCTCGTTCATTTATGCGGACTCATTTTGAGAAGGAGTCCCCGAAGAAGCCTCTGAAAGGTCACCATCTGGACTTTTTGTCCATAAATGAATCAATTCTCCTCGACTGTGGTGTTTGCTGGAAAAAGAAACAAGGAAATCCTAAATTCCATCAAAGAAGTAAGTAGCCCGTTGAAGTGAGAAATTTGAGAAGGACGAACAACCTCATAGAACGTCGAATTAGTGCCTACTGCCCGACTTCATCGCGGAAGCTCGGAGTAGTGTAGAGGCCCATTTCTGGTCGGAAACGAGTCAAGAAATCGAGAAGCCCCGAAAGTTCAAGTATGGTTCAGTATTGAGTACCAGGAACTGTTCCTCTTCAGGTCCTCAGGGCGCAGAGAAGATGTGTGTGTATAGAATGGCAGAGCTGAGAAGGACGGCACCATCGTGGAATAGGTCGACAAATGTCAAATACGAATGTTCATGCATGGAAGAAGGTCCCGGTCCGGAGGATCAGAAGATCACGAACTCACATACATGTCCATATTTGCGACTCCGGTTCCCTATTAACACAATCAACGACGTATGACGGGCTTTACACGATGGCGTGTCAGGCATTTCTAAAGTTTATCAGAGAATTGAGGAATTCGAAGTGAAATGAGAGTCAGGAGAAGGACCAACAATGTTCCACAACGGCGGTATCGGTCCTCCACCCGAATCTCTGGCGAAATGGGTGTCTCGCCGTAAGCTGCGAGTTTTGCAGAGTCGAGTGCTCCCCCTCCAGGTCGACTCCTATAGCTCAGGAATACAAGACCAATTAACAACAGCATCCAAGACTTAGATAGTAGAGTACTAGATCCACCTACGGCAATGACTCGGAGTACTCCGCTAGGAGACGCAGAGTTGTATAGGTCGTCCTACAATGTCAATTGGTGGTCTTGCCTGGATTTCCGAGCAGGGCTGATTCGTATCTGGACATATATGACCTGCGAAGAGAAATTATCAGACAATAAGCCCGACCTTCGTTTCTCATAGGATGCAACTTCAAGCTTCGAGCTTCAACGTCAAGACTAGGCGCCATGAGGACCGATGGAGATGTGAGAGAAAATTACATAAGCAACCTAATCAAGGCAACGAGCGCCTCTCAATCGAAGACGATTCCTTCGCTTCGGAATTCTTCGCACCGTGCTGCAACCGTGCTGCGAGCTGCGAGTACTGTACAGGGCGAAAATGCGGACGAAGATCATCCTCGTCGTACTTCCAGAAGGGGCTGGGTAACGTTCATATTCTCTTTGCTATTGTTCGCCTATTCTGATGCTCCAAATCTAAACAGGCATTTCATCAGGCATCGAGGGCTTGTCTGACAGAGAATCTGATCCTCGTTGACCCAAGACAAAAAAAACAGTTCCACCTGTTCACCCTCTATCAACGTCGATGACTTGTACCCGGTGAAATCACGAACCTCTGCATCAATCACCCAGGTACTGGAGTCTGGTATGACTATATACGCTCTTCTCCCGGCGCTTGAGAACTCTCCGATTCCGAGGCGCTCTCAGAGCCATTGCACGTGTCACCGAAATGGCATATCTCCTCGCTTGAGGTCGTCGCTTCCAGTGGACCGTTTGGCCGCGCTCCAACTTCTAGCGTCCCGTATTCCCTTTTCTGCATATGTGTCCCGAATCTTTGAACCGAGCGCCATGATGCTTCCCAAATTTGGGGAGAGGACATCCCATCTCATCAATTTTGCTGGCGGGCACACTTCCTATTGGTTCGAATTGACCCGAATTGGATTAGCGTCCATTCTTCACCGACGAAATCACACCCTTCCAGACGTGCTGCTGTCTGCCCCACAACCCACGCCTCCTCATCCTATTGTACTCGGACCCAACCACAACTATTGTCCGCTTCATTACCATGACAACGGGTCTCGTCGAGCTGCATCCACATTACACACTTCCAACCTTATAACATTCTCGACTAACCTTATGAATAACCTCAAACCTTACCATGGCCCTCACAGGAGGTGCGGCCTCAAACTCCATCTACCAAGGTCGCAAGCCAAACACCATGAGTCGGTGGATGTTCTGTACGTCTTCTCACCTTTTGAACCGCTCATATCTGCCCTCCTGAATCACTGATCATGTCCATATCATTAGTTGGTATTGCCCTTGGTGAGGAAAATCTATTCTGGTCCTACGCAACATCATGTACAAGAAAGAATCGAGGCAGAGTATACTGATTGTCGGTATTTTCTCCCCCAATAGGCTTGTTCGTTCTCCTCATTGTCGTCCTTTCGGCATTCTGTCTTCGGAATCGGCTTGGTCGCCGTGTGTCGTTCCCAGAGGGAACAGACTTAAATGCCAACCATGCCCGCAATGCTCGACCACGTCATAAACGTCTGAAGGTCTCCGGGAAGAGACCTGTCCTCCACGACATCTATCTGGATAGAGTTCACACAGATTGGGCCTCCAGCAAATACGATGACAAATCGATCCAGTCTCCTTGGGAGCTACCTTTTGAGGAGAAGTCATTTTGGAGAGATTTAATGGTGGGTGTCATCAGTACGTGTCAACCTATGAGAAATCCTGAGCGCATGCAACTCGACAGCCTCTAACCGTCTCCCGCGCCAAGCGCCCGAAGTTTCGCGCTCGTTCGCGTTCTCGATCACGTCCTCGCTCGCCTCGTCACCCACTCCGACGACCAGAAGCACAAATACCCACCGACGTCTCACCGGATAATCCCGAGGACGTCGAAACCTTCGTCTCACCTCCCGAAGCGCACTCTATATTCACTAATTTTCCCTCACATTCTACGTCCAACCTCGTCGAACAGAAGTCTATGCACGTTGCTGTCCTCATTGCTATGCCATCTGCTCCTGCGCGCCGCCCCTATACCTCTCACGATAGTACTCGTCTCCCATCTGTGGAAATCGGATGTACACATGTCCCTATTCTCTCAAAGAAACGACGAAGAGATCTTAGCCTCGGGCGAGTCATGACTTCATGAACTATTTCTGTTTTCTACCTTGTCTCTGCTATCTCTGCTTTGTCTCAGCTGTATAATCGATCTTAATCTGTTGTATTAATAGTTATGTCGACATCATGGAGATCTGTTTGAACTTCCACTTTCTTGGAGCGTTTTCCACGCGTCTGTGTCCACCGCCCTGTGTTTATCGTTCCGGAGTACGGCGAACTTTCCGACCAATGCAGATGTGCCATGGTTACTATTCTCCGTGTCGGTATACCACCTTTTCTTCTTTGTCGAACTGATGTCTTCTCGACGCAGTATCGATGTCGACGATCTTGCAAATGGCGTCTTGCCCCATCGGAAGAAAGTCGAATTCGATTGAAGGCTCGGGACATAAATGTGGAATAAAGATTGAAGTAAAACTCACTGTAATGTGCTCACTTTTAAGACCAGAATCCAGGATTCATGAAAGATTGTTATCGACTCCCAGTGGCGCCGCCACACTTTATGTGGATGCGTTCCCCACGTGTGGTTGCTTGGGCTCGGGGTGGTCATCGCTCATGAAACAACGGCATAAGCCAACGACCGAAAATCCCGAAGAGCTGCCTTCTGTGGCTATGGCCTGCACTATCGTATGTACCGAGGCGACTCCATATTTCATTCCTGCCTTGTTGATAATGTCAAAACCACTTGCCTTGTAGGGGAGTTCCGCTGCACGTCAAATTGGTCTCGACCCCCATATTGGTCGCCGGTACATCTGACAGATCCTGTCAATCTCCCACGGCGTGGGCGTGGTCTCGGGGTATGTTGTATTTTGTGGACCCCGCTACGTTCAACTTGTAGTACCACCACAACACCCTCATTCTCTCACTACTCACCCTCCCAAAGTGAAAAGTCGATCATTCTGTTCTCGCCCGTGGCCACTATACGATTTGCACTGGCCACCGACCAATTTCTGCGCGCTCGAGCCACACATGCACCGTGCCTTTGCAACTCTTCGTCCCTTGCCTTGTAAAATGGCCTCTCCAGTGGCCCCTTTCATCCATACAGGCAACGCATATCGCCTTGTTTGACGATACATATAAAATGTTCAGAGATACTGGAGGGATGTCCATCAGCATCAGCTTCATCGAACTCACCCAACATCCCATCCTTATACAAACTCTGATAAAACATGTCTATCCATCCTCAGGGTGCTCCAGTCTCACAGTTCACCACTCTCGGTATTGCAAACTCTGGTCCTACCCCCCCTAATAGGATGGTCCTCCCTCAACCGATTGTTGTCCCCACCAGGGGCGTCCAAGGAAGTCGCAAGCTCCCACCAATCTACCTCAATCTGAATGGTGCACCTCCAGGATATGGTGTTCCCCTTCAAGACCTCCTTGCTCGGGGTGCTGGCAATGCATTACAAGGATTCCTTGCAGAATACAACGACGAGGCCCTTCCAGAATTCAAGGCGGCTGGTATAGACAAGATTCAACTACGGGTCGAGGTGAGCACCTCATTTGAAGAGACATACACCTTATGCTCACAGTCTGCCTTGTTCAGTGGCCCGGTTATGAGGGGTTGAATTGGACGCGTCCTCTCGGCTTAAGGACATCCACGGGATGGATGACCAAGGGTCAGCTGATTTTCCAACTCGGCCAGTTGCTCCAGAGGTTCATCAATGTAAGTGCAGTTCTTCGAGCATCTGGCTTAGCGTGTCCTGAATGTAGTTGACTTCAACAGCAAGCCTCGTTGGAGAAACCCAATGAATCCGACAAGCGATTCGTCATCGGCCGTGGTCAGATTGGCGTGCAACACATCGTCCTAGTCTCCCTCATTAATACATACGGGACATGCTTCCAACTCGCAATCCAGCTCGTCTTACGCGTATAATACCGAAGGGTTCCATCTTTCTTCGACAGAACGAGTTTGCAATCAGAGAGTCAGGTGCCATGTATGATTCAAAACAATATCCTTAGAGGCATGGAGAGACGTAGATCTTTAGTATTCTTAACCGTACAGCATCAGCACCCCCCGCTCAAGGTTACGAAGATGACGTGGATCGAAATGCCAAATAAGCGCCTCCGCAGAATATAATGGGAATATACCGTCGTCTTGGGTTGGTGCGGGAAAGAATTTCAGACGACCTTATAACCAGTCATATCACAGGGTGCATTGGGAGAACGATTTCGGGGCGTGCATAGAATTTGGCATCAATATATACCGTGCCGTGTTCATTTGATTCAACAAACGTATCATATCACACTCACTGCTTGTAGACTCTGCCAGTGCGCGCCGGCGGCGTTGTTACAGGAGTCTTCCTCGCTGTACCCTTGTCGGGGGTAGAAGGTGGGAAGGCGATCACATTGCCTCTGCTGTAGATTCTACCACCATGACTGGCACTGTATGGCATAAATTAGAAGTCTGTTTACACGTCTACTACTTCACATTCATAAGCCTCGTCCTCGCCGTCCTCTGGTCCAAGGTCATCGACGTCACTGCCGATAACATCATCATAGTCATATTCACCGACGCTTTCGGCGTCCAGATCATCATCCAGCTCATCCTCCGACTCAAACCCTTCAGTTGTGTGATCTTCGGACCCGCCTCCGCCGTCATTACCAAGAAGAATGTCCATTGGGCCTGCTGTATCATCACCAGAGACTCCGGCTTGAATCTCAGCATCCTCGTACTCATCACCGTCCTCCTCCGGCTCAGACCCATCATTGTTGGGTTCTGATAATACACGATTATCACGATATTCTGTTCCTGGGTGTCCGATGCCCCCTCCAGTGAATCGCATAAACATATCTCTATCTGCAAAACTAAGGTGCCTCAGCTTTCGTATTCAATTCAAGACATAGGCAGGCTTACATGTTGACATAAAAACACTGCCAATCGTCAATGTTTCCGGGCGACCGAGCCACAGAGGTGGCAGGCAGTAAATCATTTGTTCGTCCATCAACAAATGAAGGAATAATGTGGACGGCTCTGATAACGAGTGAAGGATCAAGAAACCCAAACGCGCCAGCATCTGAATCGGGAACAAAGCCAACTTTAGGAAGTCGAGCTCTCTTTGGACCGTACCTATGCCCTGGTAAGATTCCATACCAACGAACCCACAAGAACTCCATATGTTGGGGAGACCGGTTGGCCACATTGGGACCAACATGAAGGACGCGTGCATGGAAAATGCCAAGCACCTGTGCGTACCAGTAGGGGTGGCTGTCAGAGTCATCTTCGCAGGTGTTGAGCATGACGTTGCAGTGGTGAGTGCGAGGATTGATAGAGTCTTGTCCTCGTCTGACGTCGTACGTTGTGTATTGTAGCCGTAGAACCTTGTGACAGTATATTCGGTTTCCTAGGATCCGTACTTGAGCCCTATCGTCGTCTGAATACTCGATCTCGTCTCCACTGTAAGTGTCTCCTCGAAGTCGAGTAAGAAGATGGTCTTTGAGTCGTGGAATGAAGTTCTGCGTGCAAACAGTGTGAATCCACGGAGTCACAGGAGTTCTCATGAGAAACTGACCTTGGTAGCAGGATCACCCTTCGTTTGAGCCGCGAATTGATAGAGATTTAGGGGGGATTGTGTTGAATCGGATATATGATGGTGCATCTCGATTTCTGTGAGAGGAAGAGGTTCCGATTTCTCGAATGGGATATGGTGAGAGTGCACAGCGCTTGCATTGTACATAGCTGCAGAACGCTTGAGAAGGGTCTCGCGCCGTTCCTGCCTCGAAATATTTGCCCCTGCATCGCGTTTGTTGGAACTGGCCCATAATCTCTTCACACGACGATGCCAAAGTTCTCCCTGAGGAATTATGCAAATAATAAATGATACTGAAACGTTTAGATAGCAAAGATCATGCATACCAGCTTCGTGGTGTAAGAATCGACTGTTCCGAATGCTCTAATTGTGCCGACATAGTCAGCCAATGCATGAAACTTGTAAGTTCGAAGGTTAAAGGTCTTGGGACGTCGCGTTGAGGATGCCGCTGCAGGCTGAGGGTCTTGAGTAGTTGCCGCTTGAGCTTGCTGACGACGGACGCGTGCACTTGCTTCCCTCGGGAGCTCAACCGTTGAGAACTCGTGGCAGACCTTCGAGACAAATCTTCGTGTCTCTCGGCCGAGGGTCTTTGTTGCGCTGGTAAGAAGATCCAATGTCGTATCGGTCTGCATTCGTAGCTTTGCAAGCGCATGCCATTCAGCAAACCGATAGAGCAATATCTGAATCTGGCCGTCAAATGGCTCAGGAAAGAGTCCCTCAAAGGCAGGCATTGCGCACTAAGATTTGCTACAATTAGAACTTTATTCGATCACAGAATTCAGATAGCCTACCTGAAGTAGATTCTCAAAGGCTCTCGCTGGAAGATTCCTCATTTCAGACATTTCTTCTCCAAAGCGACGTATTGCAGAGTTTCCGAAAGGAGGGATCTGTCGAAATCTTGATGAGAAGGTAAGTAACTGTTTGCGCCCAATTGTATATAGTCCGAATAGAACAGACGTACCGTGTGTTCAACGTAACTACTAGGCATCCAATAGGGTCACAGGCATAAAGAAGGCGAATGAGGTGTGTAAAGAGGGCTTTCCATACACCAAGTTCAACCTCATGCATAAAATCGACCACGAGGATACCAAATATGTCAAAGCTATCACCAAGCTGTCTAGTGAAGGCGTTCTATCAAAAAGCATCAGATTGCAAGGCCACAGCTATAGTTCGAGAGAGACATACAGCCGTTGGAGTCCATGACTCTGATTTAAGTAGTTTCTGAATTGCAGAGCCTGAGACGCCATGACCCAATTGATATATGAAATTTCGTGCTGATTCGATTTTCAGTTGCAAAGTTGTTGACCATTTCCGTATCAGAGAGATACGACGTGTTAAGTCATAGAAAAACCCCATCTGTTCAAATATAGAAGTTGGTGTGCGACACCGTGGGCACCCGCAAATGCCAAGGTCACGGATACAAGCAATCAATACCCTACGTCTTCGATAAGAGACTATAGATAGAACGAACAAAGACAGGAAACTTACTTTTCGGGGTAGTCTGCTGAATATGTAAAAATACGAGGAAAGACCCTTCTTGTGATGCCATCAGGGCATTTGATCAGGATGCCTTCGTGGTACGCTTTTATGAAATCCTCGTCAAGCAGAACCTTCCAAACGGCATGAAAGAGCTCTCGCCGACAATGTGCGGTGACTTCTCTCAGAGTCTGACGGCTCATTTTGCCATAAATCGATGTGAGATACTCGTGGAAAGTTGTAGGGAGCTGATAGCCATGCATTCAAATTAGAAACACGTCCAAACAGAAGGGGTCTGATCTCACCGAGGGTATGTATGCAACATGGTGGGCCACACATGTTCGGGGTTGACCTCGAATATATTTTGAGAGATTTCCGAAAGAAAGATAAAGCGGCCAAGCTTTGGCAGTCCCAAATTGTGCAAGATGAGTCGCGTCAGACCAGAGCATTATTGCAGCGATAACCTTCTCGATTCCATCAGATGAAGGAAGTCGCTGAAGTCGGTCATGTTCATCAAGCCAAGCATTCGATGTGTACAGTTCATCCCAGACACGCTCTAAGGTGCCAGATGCAAGTCGGCGAAACTTCCTGAACGGAGTGAAGTGGAAGTAGCGTGCAATGGAATCTTGGAACCCGGCAGTGATGATCCCAATAAGTGATCGAAAGCGGAGCCCGGGGACAGTAAATGACGCAGATTGTCCTTCAATCCCTGTGGGGACTTTGATCTCCACCGGAGTTTCTTGCCACTCGTCTCCTCCCTCGACAGCTTCCACCTGCGACCTCTCCTCCGCCATTGCATCTATCCGCTTGAACTCTTTGGCAACATTCATCCTCTTAAGCTCATCGGGATCAAAGTCGTCTCTCTTCATCAAATTGATCAATTTTGTCGCCTCTCCCTGTGACTTGGTGTTTGTTCCATTCGTAAGCCAACTCATAAAGAGCCAGTGAGTCATGTTACGATGTGGCCATGGAGGAAGGTAAGCTGATTTAACATCCGAGTCAGGTAGAGAGTCGTTGCTCTCAGCAGCTTCACAAGCTGGCTTTCTGGTCGCAAGAGAAGCGGCATGGACCTCGGAATCGGGATCGTATGAAGGGCGATGGGGATATTCCCGCATCAGTCCAAATGCATTGAATGCAGTACGTATTGTATCTCGAACGATAAGTATTATCCGAGGAAGCTGACGCTGTGCAGGAGGGGCTGGAGGCGGCAAGGGAGCAAGTGGTACAGGAAGTTGATCGCAATGATGCCCTGGAAGAGGTATTCGACCATGGTGCGTAAAGTTGGGGTCTCGATATCGAGCAGGAAGTTGATGACGCCGTTTTCCGGATATGCTAGGCTCGTTGAGACAATGGTCTGCTTGAGCAGATAAGGTAGAAACACTTGGTAGCTCGTCTGAGTCTTGGTATCGCATCGGTATGTCATGATCATTACTGTCAAGTACCAACTGATTCTATTGAGTTACGGAAGTATGTCAGATTTACGAATATTGTGATATCTTGTTACACACCTCCGTCACCACTCCCTCCTCACTAGCCTCAACAATCCCATCTCTCCTCTCCTTCTCTTTTGAGAGGAGTAGCCGACGCTTGACTGCCTGGGCTATCACATCATTCTTGTATGCTTGACAAGTGAGTTGATGACGATCTAAGCCTCGTTTCTTTGAGAATTCTAATCCACAGCCCACGATGCATTTGACCATCAACAAGAAAAGCAGGAGGTGCAAGCAGGGGCGCATGTAAGACGCCGTTTTCGAGAACGTTAGAGAGGTGTTGTGAGAGAACGCAGAATCGGTATAGGGAGAGAAAGGTATTCCTCTTTCTCCCGAGCTTTACTGGTATGCCTGATGCGATCTCATCTCTGTTGTCAAAGAATATTTATCACAGGAATCAACCGGTTGTTTCTTGGTCAATTGGTTTCTATACCTCTTCGTATCATAAGTTCCGTGCTTGGATATTTCGCGTGATATTCGGACTGACCAGCATGGCCCATTTGCTCATCTCAAATAGTATATACCCTCTTTTAACTCGTCTCAAGCTCCAGCATGAATGAGTTTCAATCATCCACATGGGCCATCTCCGGAGTCGTCTTCTTGAAACATGGTAACCTCTATAATTTTCTCTCATTTCGAAGGATACTCAATCCGCTTCAAGTTTTCAGCGAGTTTCATGCAACTGGTTACAGTCAATCTCACATCCAAATCTCGTCTCTTTATGACCGTACTTTTGGTATCTACGTAGTACCAGTGTTAAAATCACAAGGATATAGCTGTAATTTGAATGCTATAAAGAGTCGAGAAATCATCCACTATCCTAAGTACGTCTATTGATCTCCCTTCACTTTTACCTTCACGCTATCATTCTTCGTTATACTAAATCTCAAATCATGAGCTCTGACTCTGAAGGTCTTGATATTCGTCAGCTCAAGCGCAGGCTTGCCCATGCTGAGGCTGAACGTAATGAGCTTCGTCAGACTCTCGAAAAGCAAAAACCGGAAGGGGTTCCCGAGTACGTTATTGCCTGTATCTTTTCTATCTAGATCACTGATCTCATTTTTTCACAGAGAGACGTCGAAGCCCATCAAGCTTGGTCGTCGAGTCTGTCGCTACGTTGCACTATTCACTCCGTGCAGAGCGATCATTGATGAGGCAGATCGACGTGCAGAATTACGTACCGGCAACTCTCCAATCTCTGATGCTTCTATCGAGGCACGGTACGTTCTTTTATAGAGTTTTGGATGTGGTTGATACTTAACATGGTATATCTTTGATAGATCAACCTCGGAGCAAAAGACTCTATGGAAAGGCTATCAAGAATTGAAAGCTAGAGTTCCAACGCTTCTGAAGGTTATCGATGAGACCGAAGTTCGAAACCTCCACGGTCTCTGGATAGAGGTAAGATATACTTTATACCATACATAATATAACTACAATATTGAAGTACTTTCTTGTATAGGTCGCCAAGGGTGCAACATCAGCACGAAGCGCAGATATCTGTCGTCTTAAAAATGCTGTTGTTCCATGGCTCCGTGATTACTACAAACGTGAGCTAGACGCCCCAATTGTTGCATCAGATAAATCCGACCGTGGTCTTGAGAACAACGACATCGCTCGTCTCATTATTCCACCGGATTGGGACTGGGATGAGCCAAGGTATAGTGTTCTTTCTTTTTTGTTATTTCTATCTCAACTTACAGGACGATAGCATTCGTAGTCAGATTCAAGCGGGTGCAGATGACTTTCAAGTCACATCAAAGACGTTACCACGTTTTATATGGTCCGAAGATGAGTTTGATTCTGAGGATCTCGAGCAAGGAATGTTTAAGGGTATTCTTGCTGTCAAGGTAGATTACTCTTATCTCCATATCAACCGCTTCTGATATAAGGTCTATAGGCTTATCTTGCCATCTTTATCTCACCTACTGCAAGCGATGACATATCCAATCNNGAACGAGCGAACNNACCTGCCTAANGNAGAGAAGNCCAANNNACCNNCAACCAAAAAAGGTANNNCTGCACTTACTCGTGCAAAACATGTGACACCTCGTTCTATTGGCATATACTATTACCTTGGTATGCTCACACCGTAATATCATTGTCTCATTACCAAGGTAACTCATATGATGATAGCTTCGGTTTGCTCCNTTCCGAGTCGTCTAGCTGGACGGTTGCTCTCAACGACTTTGATTATGAAGACTTCTACAATTTCATTCTGGCGTACTTTGAGGAGCCTGTTGGTGCCGTCTCCAAGGCTCACGTTGAGCAGTTATTACTTTGGTGGGATAAGTGAGTCCCTTTCATTTTCCTTGTTGGTTTTATCTCATGTATAAAATTAGAAAAGTGTATGGTGTCCGAAAAAGCGGTTGATCTTCAGACCGGAATCATTTATCCCTCTGCATCATCCTCAACCGTGGATCAGCTCACAGTACAACGTTGTCGCAAGGAGGCTACTAGATACTAGAAATTCATTAGAATTTCTTTTGTGTAGTATCTCAGATTATAAAAACACCAATTTTATTATTGTCCAAAGTGCAGATCTGTGTGATTCTGAATACGAACATAAGATAATCTCGGCGAAGAATTTCTTATTTTAGAAATCATTGATTGATAATATTCTGTCAATCTGCGTACATAGTGAGATCTGCTCGAAAAGAAAATTCAACGAAGTATACATCGAAATTCCAAGTCTTTCTGATCATTCTGGTAGGCAAGAAACAAGAACTCTTGTGACATTGTATTGATCATGACGTTCTACATATTTTTGGGTCATAAGATAGTATGCCGAGAAGATGTGTTTTGTGCAACATTGCTTTGATTTGCTTTCTCTAAGACTTGATCTCCGATTCAGCATGACTGATTCAATTTACAATTGCATGAAGATTCTGGTACGTCGAAATCAAAGAAACTTCGTTGTCAGTGCTGGCAAATAAAGGTTTTCAACAATCGGCATTGATAGAACCAAGCTTCAAGATCGTAATTGGCACAAAAACATCAAAAAAAGTCAAGAAAATATCCAGTCTATAAGGAATACGATGATTGTAATGATCATGCCAGATATACTACGATTATATCATTTGGGAACGGCGCTTCGTTTTTGCTGATGCACATCTCACTAGTATAAGCAAAAATCCTGTTTGAATCCGAACCCAAATGTGAATCTCTGAGTTTGAATTCTTAACGCACCACTCGTCTCGCTTAACCGAGATCCGGCGCGGGGCGTCCGACCGTGTTATTTTAGTCACGACACGCAGGCGTGAATATCAACCCCCAGGAGAGTCGAGGGATACACGTAGGATAATTATCTTGTCCCACGCATATTGATTGGTTATCATGTGGCAAAATTGAATACATTTCACTCACTTATCCTATTTCTTTTCGGGGGCGTGAGGTCCAAACTTGACAATTGGCTTTTCTTTGAGGGAATATTGGATGGAGGGGAAACCAATCTGGGACATCTTCTGCACGAAACTAGTCAGTGGATACTCAAAAAATCTATTGGCTATCCCTTGGCTACTTTGGGGACAGATGTACCCCGGATGGGAAAATAATCCGGGGCTGACCCTTCGGGTACAGACAAGTTATCCTTTTCTGGCCATATCAGTGCCATATCCTGCAAGTGAAAAGTCGTGAGCAAAGAGGAAAACAATTCCAGCATGTGATAGCCTTTTCACCCGCAGGATATAGACCGAAAAGGATAACTCTTCCGTACCCGAAGGGCCAGCCCCGGATTATTTACCCATCCGGGGTACATCTGTCCCCAAAGTAGCCAAGGGATAGCCAATAGATTTTTTGAGTATCCACTGACTAGTTTCGTGCAGAAGATGTCCCAGATTGGTTTCCCCTCCATCCAATATTCCCTCAAAGAAAAGCCAATTGTCAAGTTTGGACCTCACGCCCCCGAAAAGAAATAGGATAAGTGAGTGAAATGTATTCAATTTTGCCACATGATAACCAATCAATATGCGTGGGACAAGATAATTATCCTACGTGTATCCCTCGACTCTCCTGGGGGTTGATATTCACGCCTGCGTGTCGTGAGTGTTTGAACTTCCACTTTGGAGCGTTTTCCACGCGTCTGTGACCACCGCCCTTGGTTCATTGTTCCGGGGTACGGCGAACTTTCCGACTACCGCAGATGTGCCATGATTACTATTCCCCGTGTCGGTATGCCACCTTTTCTTCTTCGTCGAACTGATGTCTTCTCGACGTAGTATCAATGTCGACCTCATCGTGTCGTAATAAATACGGCAGCATACTCCATTGGAAAAACCTCCCTCGGGACAACGGTCCTCATCTCAACCTCGCTCTTTTGTTCTTACGTTGACAACAGCGAGTTTTGTGCTCGTTTGCTTACCGTCATACCTGCCATACAGCTTTCTCCCGGAGGATTGGTGTCATAAAAGGATTGACTGATATTCTACCAACCTCGGAGAATATATTTCTAGATCGAAGGGTCCTGGTCAGAAACTGAATCCACCAGTGTGGTCCGAGCCCCACAATCTCTGGGACGTCGTTGTTGTTAGAGAGCTTCAACCACGCCATTTCAATCATGGTATCGCGCGCTCGGCCTCCAACCTCTCATGAATGCTGGGCTGCCGGGCCTCAATGCGGGCCGGAAGGAGATGTTGTTCGGGCCGCGTGGCGAGACCAAATTTCAGGATTTTGGGATCTTGATTCGTTCAACTTGAACCAAACGAGACAATGGCATTCATTGCACAATCAAACCAGGATACTGACACGAGCCTTGTAATATTTTGGCCTTGATCCACACTCGGTGAGCATCCCGCCTTGCCTGTTACAAGGTCTTGGACTTCTGCTCATGGTTGGAGTTCAAGCGATCTTGCAAATGGCGTCTGCCTCATCGGAAGAAAGTCAAATTCGACTGAAGGTTCGGGACATAAAGGTGGCATAAAGATTGAAGTATAACTCACTGTAATGTGTTCACTCTCAAGACCAGAATCCGGGATTCATGAAGGATTGTTATTGACTCCTAGTGGCGCTGCCACACTTTATGTGGATGCGTTCCCCACGTGTGGTTGCTTGGGCTCGGTGCGGTTACTTATCGTTCATGAAGCAACGGCATAAGCAATCCCAGGTCAACGACCGAAAATCCCGAAGACCTGCCTTATGTGGCTATGGCCTGAACGATAGTATGTACCTAGGCGACTCCATATTTCATTCCTGCCTTGTTGATAATGTCAAGACCGCTTGCCTTGTAGGGGAGTTCCGCTGGACGTCAAATTGTTCTCGACCCCCATATTGGTCGCCGGAATATCTGACAAATCCTGACAATCTCCCACGGCGTGGTCTCGGGGCATGTTGTATTTTGTGAACCCCGCTACGTTCAACTTGTACCACAACCACGCCCTCATTCTCTCACTACTCACCCTCCCACAATGAAAGTCAAGATTTCTCTGGTGAGTCCTCCGCTATCATTCTGTTCTCGCCCGTGGCCACTGTACAATTTGCACTGGCCACCGACCAATTTCTGCGCGCCCGAGCCACACATGCACCGTGCCTTTGCAACTCTTCGTCCCTTGCCTTGTAAAATCCCAGTGGCCTCTCCAGTGGCCCCTTTCATCCATACAGGCAACGCATATCGCCTCGTTCGACAATACATATAAAATATTCAGGGATACTGGAGGGATGTCCATCAGCATCAGCTTCCTCGAACTCACCCAACATCCCATCCCTATACAAACTCTGATAAAACATGTCTATCCATCAGCCTGAGGGTGCTCCAGTCTCACAGCACACCACCCCCGGTATTGCAAGTTCTGGTCCTCCACCACCCAATAGGAAGATCCTCCCTCAACCAATTTATGTCCCCACCAGGGGCCGCCACAGACCTGACAAGCTCCCGCCAATCTACCTCAATCTGAATGGTGCGCCTCTAGGATGGGGCGTTCCTCTCCAAGAGCTCCTTGCTCGGGGTGCTGCCAATGCTTTACAAGGATTCCTCGCAGATTGCAACGACGAGGCCCTTCCAGAATTCAAGGCGGCTGGTATAAACAAGATTCAACTACGGGTCGAGGTGAGCACCTCCTTTGAAGAGACATACACCTTATGCTCACAGTCTGCCTTGTTCAGTGGCCCGGTTATGAGGAGTTGCATTGGATGCGTCCTCTCAGCTTAAGGACATCCACGGGATGGATGACCAAGGGTCAGCTGATTTTCCAACTTGGCACGTTGCTCCAGAGATTCATGAATGTAAGTACACCTCTTCGAGCATCTGGCTTAGCGTGTCCTGAATGGAGTTGATTTCAACAGCTCGCTTCGTTGGAGAAACCCTGTGAATCCGACAAGCGATTCGTCATCGGCCGTGGCCAGATTGGCATGCAACATGTCGTCCTAGACTCCCTCATCAATACATACGGGGTGTGCTTCCAACTTACAATCCAGCTCGCCTTACGCGTATAATAACGAAGGGTTCTGTTTCTCTATATTTGACCGAACGAGTTTGCAATCAGAGAATCAGGTGCCATGTATGATTCAAAACAAAATACTTGGAGGCATGGAGAGACGTAGATCTCTAGTATTCTTAACCGTACACATCTCACTAGTATAATCATCTGTTCCAAAAATCCTGTTTGAATCCGAACCCACATGTGGCTCTCTGAGTTTGAATTCAAAGTGGTACCGCTCGTCTCGCTTAACCGAGATCCGGCGCGGGGCGTTCATCCTTTTAGGACGCGTGAAAGGCTTCTTGTTTCTCCGAGTCACTCTTCGCAAGTTGGTCTCACTGGCAGGCCGCGGCAGCGCCAACATCATGATTGGGCACTGAGCATGGTTGGCCTTTGCTGAGTCCAAGTCTTCCGATTCTGGATCCTGCAGCAATTTCTGTATCCAGTATTCTACGCCGACTTTGCCATGAACGGAATATCGCCAAACCCGGAGCATGTTCAGCATGGTATGTTCCACAATTCCATTCAGTTGATGAAGACATCAGATTGTTCATCGCGTCATTTCTGCCAATGGCAGTGTCACACCAGAAATAACTTGCTACGAGCACGACTTACTCTCACTCCACGTGTGCGCGTTTGGCCCTCATATCAGAGGCCACCTTCGCCTCGTGCCGAAATGCGGAGTAGGGCGGGATGCGCTCCCAAAATATGTGATGACATCAGATGACAGGTGAGACAAAATACTATGAATAGGTGTTAGTTGCGGCACAATGACGACGCTATTCGGTTCAGATACCCCTCGGTTCGAGGGACTACTAGGAAGCAGCCATTCATGGAAATAGCTCAACTCATGGGACGTCTCTCTGGCAGTTGACTTTCTTCACATGAGCACCAGAAATGTAGCTCGCAAGTATATGAAAGACTCCCGCTTGAATATTGTCAACATCTTGCGGAGCGTTCATAAATGCTAGGTGCGTTACTCTACTCGATTTGAACAGTCGCTCTCTCGAGCTGAAGCAACAGAATGTTAATAACCAGATGCATGACCTCGGAGGCTATTGTGGAGATCATGAAGCACACTCTGTGGCAGTACCTTCTCCTCTCTGACACTCCGGATCCAGGCTGTCTACGAAAAAATAGTAGAAATGAATTGGGTTGGAAAGGGCGCAAACTCTTTCGATGTCAGATTCATGAGTGTGCCCTCTACGTCAGATATCGGGTACAGTGACAATTCACAATGCTGACAGAGTTGAAAGGGATAGGTTGCATATACTCTACGGGTTTAGCTCAGGTATAAAATGCCCTACACTTTCAACCAGAAAACCATCGCGGTCAACTGTGATTTCCTTTCAAACGCTAAATCCTCTTCACAGCAACATGCTCTTCTCTTCCAAATTGGTTTTCTTTGTCTTCGCTACCTTCAGCGTCGCCACTGTTGCGTTCACAACTCCGCTTGACAAAACGGAGCCAGCCCTGGCAACCCGACGAACCGATGTCCTCAGCACTCTTCAGTCTCTCCAGTCCACCATCTCTCCTATGCTAGACGATCTGCGTGAGTCTATTTCATTACTTATTGGCGTAATGAGATGCTGCTTACACCCCTTCAGCTCACGTGGCAGCCACTGGGAGTGATCGAGTGATCCTGCACCCGTCCTTTACCAACTCTCATCTGCATTCGGCGACGTTGGCAATCAACTGAAGGCAATGGGACCTGCAGCACTCGCGAATGTTGATGTCACTGCTGTTGTTACCGTCACGACCAACATCGTTGTTGAATGTTTTACGCATTGTTCCCTTTTCACCACCACTCACCTTTCGATATCGGTCAGGACCTCGTTGTCGCTCTTTCCAGTATTTCCCTCCTCAAGGTTGCCGCAGTTGCACAGGTCGATTTGTTCTTGAGCGTTTTCCTCAATACCTTGGCTACCATAAACGCCAATATTATTGTCGATGTTGGGAAAGGGTTAGTATTGCCATACTGCCCGATAGTGCATCTGACCTTATGTTTCGTGCAGAATACCTCTCTTGGACGTCAACATTTTTGCCAGACTTGGGCTTGTCCTCAACGCCACTGTAATTGGTCTGGTTGATGTCTTGGGCATCGTCAATATCTAGTTGAGTGGTATGAGAGACATTGGGCGTGTTACATGGACTCGATATACATGTTTTCGACCCGGAACCGATACCATGACCTCTGATCTCTGAATGGACCCGAGGGAAACTAGTCGTCTACGTCACGTATGAACTTCCCGAATAACTCTTACGAAAGAACAATGGTTTCACTGACAATGAACCTCTTGTCATCTATAAACCTCCTTATGTCAAGGTCATTGCGCCAGGTGTCGACTATGAATACGTGTCTACTGAAACGGACTGAGAATGTAGATGTGACTAGTAACAACGTGAGTCTGTCATGCTTTTCTGTGAATGCAACATGTATACTTTGCAGACAAACAGATTCTACTTTGTCAACCGCCCGAGCAGCAATACCTGCGACTCCTGAAAGACTGGGACTGGTGCTACAAGGAGTCGAGCCTCAGATACTGTTCGAAAGACGATATGAGGTTGTGTCGGGTGTTTGCCCTAGATCCGTATGTAGACACACTGATATCTGTCTTTGCAATTCCCGATGGGAATCGTACATCAATACCGAGTATAAATAGGTTTGAGAAGTGCCAGACCTTTCAAGAGAGGGATTTAGGTCCTCCACGGGACTGAATTACCCTTGACAATGAACTCAAGGGTGCACTGGTCCCGAATAGCAGACGGCATTAACGAAGCAATTTCTACAACCGTCCTGACCTCTTCCTTGGAAACCTCCAGGTCGATAAGTCCCACAAATTCCCACCAATTAGACGACACTTCAATCTTTACTTTGTCCAAATGGACAAATTGACATAGAAGGGTGCCCAAATCCTCCCACTTGTATCCCTTCAATTGCGTAAAGGACGAGTTGTACGCGAGATGGACTCCAGAGATGATTGAGGGGCCTCGATCGACTACGGGGCGTCCATTCGTTGCTCGAACGTAATTTGTGTGAGATAGGGTGAAAGTAACGGATCCATAATTGCCTTGATCTGAAATAATCGTAGCTGTGGAGATTTGATTCAAGCAACTGAATCACTCTGGCTAAATCTGTACTTACCAATCTTTTTGCCTTCGTTCTTTTTCAAGGTAGTCTGGAAACCTGTTGGGAAACCTTGAATGTTTGGCCGTATGATCGCCTTGAGCACTTCACTCATAACGAACGCATCGTCGGAGCCTATCCCACGGTACCACTGCGAATCATCATCGAATCGGCTGCGTTCTCTGCTTCTCATAGACGGTGGGACGATCCATAACCATAGACCCAAGGTGTCATCCTGACACCCAAATAGGAAGATATAAGTGAGATTCCAAGCTGTTGAGCGATAAAGGCGAGCGGGAATGGTTGTTGGGCGTCCCCAAGTAATCTTCTGCAGCGTAACTCGTGTGAGGGCGGGGAAAGCACCAATAAAACGTCTGACGTCGGAGTACGTATCGAAGTGGTAATGGTCCAAATTCAACCGGGTAACGTTTCGGAAACGTGCCAGGTGCGGAAGTAATGTGGCGTGATACGGAAATGGCTTTTCTGTCTTCGAGAGTTCAGGACTTGGAGTAGTCGATGACATGACACCTGCGTATGGCCTTTGGCCAAGCTGTAAGTGCTGCACATTTGGAAGCCTAGTTGCTAGAAAATGGGGAACCAAGTGCCCAAAGGACGGTTGTTGCTCGCTGTGCGACTCCAAGCTCCACAGCTGCTGAACGCTGTCCGGGATAGGGTGACTCGGGGAAAATGGAAGAGAGGACAACCCATAGAGTCGCTCAACGTCAAGAATTGAGACCCTTTGAAATAGGTATATGCGAGATCTTGGTACCCAAGCTTTGCAAGTCAGAGCACAGGAAGCAAGGGTTTTGTGATCTGGCCCAACCTCGCTACCAAGGTAGTCAATGATTTGCTCCTCGACTTCGATTGGTAAAGAAGGTGTCATTTTGGAGGTATCGTTGGATATCGTTGAAAATCAGAGAGTAAAGATGAGGTGTTATGCACAGATGAGGTTTGATGGGAGTTACCACGTCAAAACCTCACTTAGCCACGACTCAGGACGTCAGCATAAGCGTCTATATGCCTATTTAGGTTCCGAACCTCGCCGAGGTCCGAGTCTCCTTTTGGTTTCAAAGAGCAGGGTCTGCAAACCCTTGTCCGAAGTACTCTTTTCGTTGGGAAGAAAAAGAAAAAGTACAGAAACAAAGTATAATCATTTGGCACATACCGGATCGAGACGTCCTGAGCAATACAACATCCGTCCAATGCGATGTTTGTCTGAGTGCTCACTCAGCACCCCGATGGCAATGAGAACTAAGCTGTATCATTGGCTCAAACTTACGGTACTTGTAGATAATACTCATGAAATGGCTCCGCATTTTCTTGTGATTCCCTTTAACGCGGACTTGTTGATTTTCGCAAAGTACATAATCAAATCTACGATATGAAGATTTTTTTTCTGCACCCACATCACACATTGCTGTACATGGTCAGTGTTATCACGAACATCAGTGTCCTTGCAACGATCGACAATGAAGATGGAAGTATACACACGCGACAATTTCACGTCCCATGTTCTGATTGCCTCATCGAGCTCATGGTCACAGAGTAACAAGGACGATCTCCTCGGCGACGGTAGTCCAGGGTTCCCCGACAAATCCCCCAACACGTCAAAGACGTCTTATGTGGAGTGACTCAAGTGTAGTTGTGACTGAGGCTAGCTGCCAGCTTGAGGTTGTTCACATGCGTATCTTCTTTCCTCAACGTTATCGCGCAAAATAATCCCCCTGATAGCTCCGGGATACGACGAAGCAGAGTCCTGGCCCATCTCCCACGAAGTCTCATCAGAACGACTTGCGTTGATAACTTGGATGAAGACCAGCGACAAGAACGAACGGGTCTTGGGAGAAAATACGACCCCATATAAACGCAGCACTGAGAGCAGGAATAATCCGTTAGCGCTGATCAACCTTGAAAGAACCAAATGTGTATAACACCTCATGCAACATTCTTGTCAATCAGGGGTGATTTTCTGCATCGATGGTGAATGCAGTACCTCAAGGCCCCATCGACAAAGGAAACTGTCTGAATGACGATTTGTTCATCGCACCTGTCAATGACATCCCGCTGATACACTGGGCAGTGGAGTGGTTGTGGGCGTTTGAGAGGAAGACCGCATGCAAAGGCGCCCATGAACGGGTCTTGGACCGCCCCGTGGCCGTGTGGGCCTGGGCAGATTGAATTTAGGCGCCCCTTTCAACATTTTTCCTTGTCGAAACGGTGCACGAGGTTCTGTAACAAACCTGGTGTATCGAGAACCGCACAGGATGCCTTTCATAGCCCGTGCGGAGGAGACCCCTTCTCCTGTACAATACAAAGGTCGGCCAGTGTTGTTGACCGCATCTTGGGGACCCCGTGGACACAAGTGGACCGTTTATGTCTGATCTTTCAATTCCCGAATTTGCTGAGTTGGTCGAGAAACTGATTTATGGGCGAAAATCAGAGGTGGCAAGCGAGAACCACCGATACGGTTACTGCCACGACGATTGTCAGAAGAGAACACGAGAAACGTGGTTCGGACGTTTCCCCATTCGCGGCCTGCAAATTGTCTTGAAATAAAAGTGATACGCCGATCCCAGATCAGACGCACGCACCATTTAACCCACAGTGATGGGTTATGTATTCTCCGACCTCCATCGGACATTAAGATGGTGGGCCTTTGGCGCATCCCCTCCCACGGGGGAAAGTTCACATTCTTGAGATAACCTCGGATAAGTTTCTATGAATATCACTCACACCAAATACGCGCCTCAAACACCCTCACATTCACAAGATGGGTCCAAGAAAGAAGGTGAAATTTCACGCTTTTGGCAATACCCCATTCACGGGTGGAACGGGTCGGAAAAGTCCTAGATTGTCCCTGACCCACCCTGTGAACGAAATACCGGAAATGCTGTTGTACTGATGCCTGAGGCTGGGCAAAAGAAATCGCGAAGCTGGGTACGTGTTAACGACCAGGTTTGTTATATTAGGGTATCTGTCAACTCACCGCCCCTCCCCATCCCTCCATTGCTGTTACTCAGCAGACGCGCGCTGTCACTGTCTTTCTGTGCCAAGTTCTTCTCTCAAAAACGAGTCGAAGGGCAAGCAGAGGAAGAAGCAAGCGACCACAGATATGTCCGACACCGACGAATCAGACATCCACACTCCCCCCTATACGACATTAGCCATATTGGGGGCGACGGGACAGCTAGGTCCCTATATCCTAGATGCCCTCTCCGAACATTCGCTGGCACCAGACCTCAAAATCCGTCTTTTAACCCGGCGCTCTTCTCCCAATCTCGCCATCAGCGCTAAACTGATATCCTCTCATCCCAACCTCTCGATCACACTTCATGAGATCGAATACGACAAGGATAAGGACACAGAAAAGCAGTTGGTTCAAGCACTGGATGATGTCGAAGTAGTGATCTCCGCTGTTGGAGATCCTTGCCTCGAAGCCGACACACAGGTCGGCGACTCGGATGCAGAACACTGCGGACAATTGCCAGGCTTCATTGCGCAAGAAGCGGTTGCAAGAGCTGCAAAGAAAGCTGGTGTCAAGCTCTTTGTTCCATCGTATGTATTACTACTTACTTTCTCACTTGTGCGCACCAAATATGTTCCATCGCTTTAGGGAGTACGGATATCCATCACACACCATCCCAGCTGATTCGCCGATGTTTCTTGTTGGCAAGCGATTATTTCTCGATTTTCTTCGGGAGGATCTTGACTTACCATGGTAGGGCATTCTTTATAGCGATCGTACAGGTAATCCATTTTCTGACGCATCTTTTGCTTTTCAGGATGGTGGTATACGCTGTAAGCAGAATCTCTGAGCAATTCTTCATGAATTTACTAATCTCACCAATGGTCATTATCACGTTCGCTGGGATTCTTAGGGAGCATTACCAAAGGTCGAGCCGTAAGAATCCCCGATTCTTTCGTACCGCCTCAGTGCTAATTTCTCGCTCTACAGACCGGTTCAACCGCTGCCTCCCTGCAGCACTTCGACCGCCCTTCCAGATCCACCATTTGTAACCACCAGGTACCACCTCGCGTCATGGGTCGTCCACCTACTTCTAGATGTCCTCCCAGAGATGACAACGTGGGGGATTTTCCGAATTCTAGGCGTCCGCCGAGACGTTCTGACAGAAGTTAGCGGAGGAGAGAACTGGGAACTCTACGAAGGATGAATGAGGTTGTTTGGAGTGAACTTTCATCGCGACGCCCAAACAGTGAGATTACAATGGTTGTGCTTACCTTACCATGAGAAGTTCATGTGCTTTGTAAATCGTGGCGTTTGATATGGCTCATGGAATTATGGCAAGAGAATCAGATGATGTGGGACGAAAATGCGACTTGAGAGCCTGTTGCAAGCAGTGACTTTGATTCATCGGAGGTTTTTTGGTAAATAGGGGGATGAGAGACATCTGTGTAATATGCACGGTCAACTCTTTGACTATCCCATATCGCGGAAGGCGTTATTCCTCACGAGGGCCCAAGATGATCTCACCTTGTGTAAGGCGAGACGTTGGGTTCCGTAACTACACCCTAGAAGAATCCAGAATGAACCTGGCGTGTATCGACATCCTCGCGTCCGCGGAAGACGATTGAATATTCTTGAAATCGGGGGATACGGTCTCAGGTTAAAGCGAACTTGGATTCACGACGATTCCAGGCAGGAGCAAGGCGTTCTGAAACCAGAATACACCTCGTCTGGTCAAAATTCGCGGCTTCCGAGTAGGGGCGCAATTGCGGGACAGCGCCCGTTCCCTGCCTGATCGCTCTCTCGTTACAAAATGGCGCCTATGAAGTTGTGAAATGATCATACCCACCAGATTATTGCACCCCGTCTTCAATTTCAAGTTAGATTGTTGACACGCCGCCGATATGGTAACAGACGGCCCCGTCGCTGAGAGAATACTTGGGTCAATCATATCATGGTCGTAACACTTCTGATTATCTTATTACCTTGCCATGACCCGTGATAGGATGGCAACAACTCAAAGGTATGCCATATGTCTCTTGAGTGACGGAGCTTGCTGACCCAGTCCCACGTTCTAGAAAGGAGAAAACCGCCCCTTTCAGTTGGTCCGAAGAAGTTCGGCATGTTTGTCGTCGTTAGCGTGCGAGAAGTTGGATTTTGTGGAGAGGAATTTCCAGATTGGCACATTGTTGAACCCCTCAGTCGTTGAGCGGTCGCCAGCTGTGGGTGTAGATTGGGGATTTCTGTGTGGCGGTCTATCTCGGATGCCCTTTAACAGAGCGTACGATGATAACCGCGAGAAGACTCGGGATTGCTCACCCACTCATGAGAAGAAGTTGGCCAAATTGTCCGAGAGAAACCTTGGAATATGATACGATCAGATGATCGAAGCCTACACCTTGCTTGAGTTCTCATGGCCTTGAAGGCGAGGAAACCTATTTGGAGTTAGGGTCGTCCACCGACGAGCCTCCATTGATGAAGATGTGACCCCGTAAGAATGCAAACCCTGGGATGTCCCCGGAGCCGTAATCGTAACAGAACAGAGGTCTCGGAAAGGCCAGCTACCTGTTTTATCGGGGTCTTGCTGAGGACACACTTGACAGTTACGAGAGCAAATATAACGAAGAGTTCTGCAGAAATGATAAGATCTGACAACAAATAAAAGTCACTTCGCGATCTCAGGAGCTCCCGAGACCGCAACGATAGAGACACTATGTAAATGCGTATGACTCCATCTAGTAGTAATGAAGACTGAGAATGTTGATCAATGCCCACCCTTAGGGTTATGTGATTGGTCGATAGGTATCTCTCTGCGGACGCTCGTGCGCAACTGTAATATTGCCATAGCCGTCACAATTCAACTTTGCCTCTGATGGAATTTCACGATGTCAATGAGAGTTCTACCTCCAAAGTTAAGGCACTTACTGCAATTAACAAACGGAATCGGGTACCCCTGTTCAAACCTTGCATGCAACCTACGTGCCATAATCAGCGGATTACACCAAGTCGGGTCAGTCGAACCTGAGCTGGTACGAAGGGGATTCCAACGATGAAGGATATTGATGCCGTTGACAAATTCACAATTGGAAATGATCGAGATTGACATCGGTTGTTGCCGATAAAGTTGCCGAGATGACCCTCGGTCTCGCCCTCCGACTTGAAACGGTTGTGATGATCCCCTCATGATTCACTGCGAAGTTTGGGTCAAGAATTGAAGACGCATATAGTTGCTACAGTCTACTTGGTTTCTATCGAACTCCAATGATGAGTCACGATTCTCTGGACGTCAACGGCTCGGGCTCCGAGGACGGGGAGGATATGTTTCGTAAGTAGTGATGGTGGGCGAATCCCATAGCCTGATGCTGAAATGTAATCAAATAGTGCGCGAAGGGCAGTCATCGGAAGAGGTATCGAGCAGCGATGCTTCCAGTAGTGAAGAAGAGGACAGCGGAAGTGACGAAGAAGTAGCAGGCCAAGGCCATATTCAACAAGTCGACGCAGGAACCGACAAGGACTTCGAGTACGTCTGCACGCACCATCCATACCCCTCGCAATGGTGACGGAGTGAACATAGTCGTCTTGTGCAAGAAATCAGGCAAACAAGCACAGGATCGAGTACTGGCGTCCTCAACAAGGTCTGGGATTTCAATGTCGACGATCAGGAGGCAGAATTTCGAGATGACCTGAGAGAGGCATCAGGGGTTGGTCGCCGAAAGAAAGGGAAGGTGTGTACATTGATTATGCTGCATAGTTACATTTGGATTATCTGGTCCTCAACTCATACTCTAGCGCGCTCGTAGATCAGGGCCTGTTCTTTCTCAACAGGTCAAAGCTCTCGTCGGCGAAGGGAATCAAGCATTTATTGATGGAGATATACCCGAAGCTATCCGTGTTATGCAAGAGGTCATCAGGATAGAACCTAGGGCTTCTTCTGCATGGAATGTACTCGCCCGATGCTACGAGTCTTCCGGTGACAACCAAAAAGCTCTCCAACTCCGGATCATGGGAGCTCACCTCAATCAGGATCCTGAAGAGTGGGAAGCATTGGCCCAGAAGTCCAAGTACGAGTTGAGAATCATACTCAGATCATTATCGTTTCTCACCACCGTATACCACTCAGATCTCTAGGTTTTCATCAACAAGCGCTGTATTGCTATAGAAAACTCTACATACTAGATCCTAACAACACGTCTGCTTTATGGGAGCGAGCAACCCTTGCCAAAGAGATTGGGGAGCTTCGGACTGTGAGTTCGTTGTCCGAGTCGTTGATGAAAGGGGACTTAACTGAAGGGAGAAAAGACAAGACATGCACTTCTTGCCATTTTGAAAGTTATTCCTCACGATTTATCTGTGCTCGAGGAACTTCGACCCGTTCTCATCGAACTTTCAGACCTCTCGCAGTGTGCTAGTCTATATCAGGCTGCCTTCGATCATTACAGTCGATCATTTCCCTTCGGTACGGCAACGGGATCCACCCCAGACTCCAGCATTCCTGGGGGAGGGTTTGGTCCTATGGAGGTGCTGGTCCTCGCGGATCTATACAACACACTTGGGGAGTTCGAAAGGGCCGTTGAAACGATTCGAAAAGGGTGTCGATGGTTACAAGGCCGATCAAAACAAGCCTTCTGGGACAACTGCGAGGATGATAGGGAATTCGACGTCGCAGAGGGAATAAGAGGAGCGGATGGAGATCTGGAGCCCGGCATGTACCCCCTTGATGTCAACGCGAGACATCGACTTGCAATTGCACGGATCAAGATGGGAGATATTGCTGAGGGAAAGGTAACATGCACTTTACACGTTCAAACCGTTCAAGGTATTCATGAGCTCTGTTTCACGTATCTCAGCTACATGCCAAAGTAGTGTTTTCACAAGACGTCAAGGAGTATGCGGCTCTTTTCGGAGAGATTGCGGACGCTTACTTCGACCGTGAGTTGTATGCAGACGCTGGTGTAATCTACGAAACTCTTGGTGGAGATACCGAGGTATGACCCTTTGTATTTGTATTGACCGGCTCTCATCCCCCCCCCCCCCCCCTTGTTAGACGAGTAGTCTATACGTTCTTCTCCAAGCAGCTGCCTGTCGGCGCATGGTTGGTGATTTACGGGAAGCGGCAGAGGTCTACCGGCACGGTTTGCCTCTCATACAAACTTCGACGTTCTGGTTTTCATACAAGTACCGTTCTAGTTCTTGAGGCAGAGCCGACGCACAACGAGGCGAAAATGAAGCTGGCAGAAATCTACGAAATCTTGAATGAGCCTCGGAAAGCACTGGACCTTGTCCTTCAAGGTCAGGATGGTTTTTGATCTGATGCTGTTTTATCCATATCATGACCATCATCACAGTGATCGATTCACGAAAGAAACGTCCTGTTCCAAAACCTGGAGTCGATCACACCGGAGGCAGCATTGATGACTCCGGCCAAACATCACTCTTTGAGGAGAGGGCGAAGACAAAATCTAGTCAAAAGGCGACGTCTTCTGGCTCAAAGTCACAAAAACTTACGATATCACAACTTCGAGAGCTAGAGAGTCAGAAAGAAAAGGAAGTGATGCTTGGTTACCACAGAGTTAAAGAATTGTGGCCTCGAATGCTGGCGAGTGAGGATGAAGCTGTACGGGAATGGTTGGTAGAAGCCGAAAAGTTGATCGAAACATTCCGAGAGACGAAGAACCTCTTCTTGACAAGTAGAGTGAGCAGTATCACGAATAAGACACTGCCTTGATGCTGAACGTTGAGTGTCTTCACAGCACCAAGGTTTCAGGGGAATGTTTCCTCGATCATCCAGGAGACAAAATACGGAGGCAACTGAAGAGAGCATGGCTTCTCGCCTTCAGCTGGAGCTGGGTATGCATTGGTTTTAAGGTCTTGTTGCCTTATATTTACCTCCTGCAGGGCGCGACACCATAACACGAAGGTCGCGAGTCGAAGGTGGTCTCGCGCCTACCGTGAACAGTTTTCGAACTGTCACGTTTGATGACTGGTTGCGATTATTCATGCAGGTACCCGTCCCGTCCGATCGCTTTATCAGTTCTCCACTGACGTAATCTACCCTCTTCTTTTCAGTATGCGTTTGTTCTCACAAAGAGAGGGGATTTTGAGTTGGCACACGAAATCCTTCGCCATATCTCATACTCCAACGCCTTTCAAACTCGGTCTGCCCAAGATTCTATCCGATACGCACTGATTGGTATGGCGTTCAAACGTTTTCATTGCCTAATTGCACCACTTACAGATCCTCTCTGTTTTCTCAAGCCTGCTCGATCACTTCTAACAGACCCCAAACAACTGTCGAGCAGGCTCGGAAATTGATCAATACTCATCAGTTCAATAACGAACCCTATCGAATTCTTCTCGCTTCCTTGGGGAGTGGATTACACGCAACCGATGCTTTTTTGGCCTCTACTTTATCAAAACACTTGTTGAGAGAATTGAAATCCGGTGACGTAGCGATGAAGAATCCAGATTCTTTGAGATGGAACGGGACCACGAAGCGCTATGGATTATCTGGCTCGGCGGCAAAGACCGAAGAGGAGGAAGAAGAGGAGGAAACGATTCCGGTGACTGCAGCATCCGGGAGCAACGGAACTGAGGTCCCTGATAAGCCCAAATTACCAACGAAAGAAAACCCGATAGGAGTCGCAGTTTATGGTCAAATCTGTCTTGCGGCGAAGAGCTACCAAAGTGCTTTATGTGAGTGCATCTCTGTCTTATTCTCTTCGATATTCACCCGAGTTGCGTAGTCTACCTCCTACATGCTTACGATTATTGCCCGAATGATCCTTTGGTTTGCCTTTGTCTTGCTGTTGCATCAATCGGAAGAGCGATGCAACGCCAGGCAGATAATCGACATCATCTTATCACTCAGGTGGCGTCCATCTTTGACATCTCATTTATTGTGTATTAATTGTTCTCGATCAATCCAGGGAATGGCGTTCTTAGCGCATTATCGAGAGCTCCGTGGCAACGATAATCGAGGTTTGGGAGAGGTAGAATATAACTTCGGTCGAGCTTTTCACCAACTCGGTACGTCTATTCCCCAACACCGTTCCTGGTGCACGTCTGAGACCCTGCGGATTGGAAAATATAGGGTTGTACTCATTGGCTACGCGTCACTACGAGAAAGTCCTGGATATGTCAGATACCGGGAGGGATATCGATGTGGTGAGGGTTTCTGTTTATCATGTTCCCATTTGTACGCGCTGATGAATTCGTGGCGACCACCCAGGATCTAGGACTAGCGAGAGAAGCGGCATACAATCTGTCCTTAATCTATGTGACAACTGGTGCTGCATCGCTTGCTGAGGGTCTATACCGGAAGTGGTTGTCTCTCTGAAAGTATACTCGGAATCATTCATGGGCGTTGACTTTAGCCTACATTGTATTGTTAGCCCTTGTACCACACGTCAATCTCCTTTTCGTCGCACCACATAGGTCGCTTTGGGCATGACAGACTGGCTGTCGGGAACACTGAGGATTCTGAAATCGCCCCTGTCATGATGTAGACTGTATTCGCCATGTTCCAGACTCTCACTTATCTGACCAAACCTATGTCGTGTGACCCGAATTTTGGCATACACCAGGGTCCTAACGACATCTGCCCTTCCGTTATTGGGGCGGTTTTGCTAAACACAGACCAGCCATCATTATAGCAGGAGTTTGGTTGTTTGGTATCTACCGTACCTCTGGTAGCGTGTGCACCCAGCATCTCGCAAGCGGGTCATAGTAACTGTTCGGATATGGTGAATCGATGATTGTGGACATCTTGCTGCAAGTAGCCTCGGGGTTGATGGGAAACTGCCTGTCTTAAGGCATATCATCGACCAAATTTAGAACGAGGGACACGGGTGAAACTGACATACTGTGCGCCTTTCTGTGAAGTATATCTTCTCTGTAAATTGCTCGTGTCTTCTGAACTTTCAAGAGCTAAGAGTCTCAGCCAGATTCACACGCCCTCCGAGTCGTTGCCAACCCACCGACAGCACACAGAATCCCAACCTTATCCCCCAATCGACATTTCGTTCAAGTGTACTATGAACAAGAATGCTCGATGGGGTTTCCCCAAAAAGAAATCTCACATCACCTTCGCACCGAAGAACACCACGCAAATCGCCCGCGTGGGTGGTTCTCCGGTTGAAGGTATGACAGTTGCGCGGAGCCAAGGGGACCCTGACCACCTCGCACAAGCTGCCGCTGATTATACTCGAGCTGCCCATGCATATACATACGCAGCGTATGCCCATTTGCAAAGTGCTAATGCGCATATGAGTATGCATGAAGCGCAAGCAGGTCGCAGACAGCATTCTCAGCATGGTGCTCGAATCCAGAATCCACGACAGCAGGTTGCTCGTGTGCAGAGCCATCAGCAAGCCCCCATCCACGCGCAGAAACTCCAGAAGGCCAGCAACCAAAATATCGGCCACAGTAGGCAACCTGTTCGTGGCGGGAAAACTGGGGTGCCGGACCGCATTGCGGTCGTTGGTCGACAAGCACGGAACCAAGGGGTTCACCCACAAGTTCCAAAGACTAATGATTGGGATACAGTGGTTCAGGCTCACAACAATGCTGCCGTTGCTCACGGAAGAGCTGCCGCAGTTCACGCCCAAGCTGCTTTGGAGTTTCAAAGAGGTCAGACTCGGGAGAAGTGGTGATCTACCGATATCCTGGTGATTCGATGTATTCCATCGGGTGAGTCTCTGAGTAAATTTATCGGAATAAGCACGAACCCGTCTTTCTACAGGCATTGTTAGATATGTAGCACGAAGGACGATGAAGTCCAGTTCCGTACTATCTTGGCGGTGTACAATCAGGCGGTGATGTGACGTTCGTTGTGTTTTGTGTTGAAGGTCCCTTGGGTTAATTTTGTACATTGGTCCCTATCTGAGAGCGAGATCGAGACGCGGGCCAGAGGGAGATTGGTAACAAAGGAGTAGGGTAACACCGTGTTGAGGTACTGGAATCCTGTCCCACAGCATTTTGAAACACATCTTTTCGTTCAATGGAAGACCAAGGGAGCGATTCAGCAATGGGATAAATAGGAGGGTATACCCTGAATGCACCAGATGCACAACCGTGATGAGGTTGAAAAACGAGAACGTAAAACTAGAGGCAAACCGAATCCTTGAAGGTCGCAAACATGGTCCAGGGCCCAATCGAGGACCTTTGTCCCACAATCAATAGAACCAAATATCGGCACCTCGGCTTGAGTGACATGCTTGCTGGGCGCGCGTGCGAAATACATGCCCAAGTCGTGCCTTGGCCTTGGAGCTTGTCATTATCGCCAGCTTGAGTACACCGAAGACCTCTGGGATGCATGAACGGTACTCGGGTGGCCTCTAATATGTCAGAACTTGATACCTCAGAAAAGTTGTCTCACGAGAATGGTTTGGACAACCTGGACTCCGACGTCAAGGAGAACTCAGCGCAGCCCGACAACAGTCAGGACAACGAAGATCAGCTTGTTAGTTCCCCGGAATCTCTAGAAATTGAGTTGCAAGGAGAAGAAGACGACGACGGCACAGAAACTGGATCTGAGGAAGATGACGATGAAGAGAGCGAGGAGGAAGATGAAGAACCTGCGCTCAAATATGAACGCTTGGGTGGTTCTACCAACGAGTTACTTCAGAAGGATTCCGCTTCTGCGTTGGCCTATGCGAAGGAACGAATAGTACGCCTCTCTTTACCTTTCCCAGGCTTTTGTTCTCAATACCGTCTGGAAGGCCTTGGGGACTCATGCAGGGATCGTACACGTCCTTGACCTATCCGGCCAACGAGTCAAGTCCGTCAAACCTCACTCCGCCTCTGTCATCGACATTTGTATAGATGAGACGGGAGATTTTATTGGCACAGCTTCATTAGATGGTGAGTTTATCTTCTCCTTACTATCCGACAGAATGTCATGAGCTGTCTTTAGGACAGGTTGTTGTCCATTCCCTAACAACTTCAGAGGCCTACGGGTTTGACATGAAGCGACCCATGCGGACTCTGGCCCTTGAACCCAATTTCGCAAAACGAGGAACTCGTGCTTTCATATGTGGTGGAATGGCAGGCAATCTAGTAATGCGGGAGAAGGGTTGGCTGGGTCACAAGGAGACTGTACTTCATAGTGGGGAAGGGCCAATATGGCAGGTCCGTTGGCGGGGTCGTTTGATTGCATGGGCAAATGATCTGGTACGCACAGATAATACATATCTGCGACCACTATTCATCCTCGCTCCTTAGGGTGTCAAAATATACGATACTACCTCACAAATGCGGATCATATTCATTGACAGACCACAAGAAAGTCCTCGTGCTGATCTCTTCAAATGTACTCTCCATTGGCAAGACGATTCCACCCTCCTGATCGCTTGGGCAGACCAAATCAAAGTTGCGCGTATCAGAGCTCGTACTCGGTCCAATATCAATTCGTCCACAAACCTCCCTCCATTTACCGTCGAAATTACAGCCGTCTTTCAGCTAGACTGTATGATCTCCGGTATTGTTCCGCATCTAATGACTCCCGCCTCTTCGGCACCACAACCAGATTCAGACACCCCTGCTCCACCTCCACCGACAGCAATTGCCTCTGCTCAACCGACTCTTACCTCATTTCTCATAATCGCCTACACACCTCCTGATACTTCATTCTTCTCCGGAAACGAGGTCGCTGCTTCCCGTGAAGCGCAAGCCCGTAAAGCAGCTGAACGTCCCGAGCTGCGGATCATATCTCGTTCGGGCGAAGAATTGGCTGCAGACGCCTTGGGAATTACCGGATTCGAGAGGTGGGGTTGTAACGACTATGTCCTTGTTGATGTTTCCACAGGAGAGGGGCACCCTTATTATGTTGTCATGAGTCCGAAGGATATCGTCGTAGTCCGTCCAAGGGACTGGCGCGATCACGTTCAATGGCTCGTCGAACGAAAACGATATGAAGAGGCGTTGGAGGAAATTGAGAGACGACAGATGGCGGGAGAGAATGTCAGTGGCGTTGGTGGGAATGGAGTGGATGCCGTCGAGATCGGACAAAAGTATATTGAACACCTGGTCGGAGAGAGTATGATTGTTCGATCCTGTCTGTTTGCTTTATTGGCTGATATTGGCTATCTAGGTGAATATGACAAGGCTGCCCGCCTGTGCCCGAAAGTATGTGGGCAGGACGTGAAGAGATGGGAGGATTGGATTTTTGTCTTTGTTCAGCATCATCGACTCCAGGTAATCGTTATCTGTCAGACATGGCTTTAGCATCGAAGCTGATGGGCTGCAGGCTATTATTCCATTCGTACCCACTGAATCCCCAACTCTGGGTCATCTTGTTTATGAGATGATTCTGGCATATTTTCTATCTCATGACCGACAGGTGAGGTCAACTCCATCTGTACCTGTGCTACACTTACGCTCCGATCTCAGTCGCTCTTGAAGACAATAAAGGATTGGCCAAAGGGGATCTATGACATACCCGCTGTCATTATCGCTGTCCAAGCCGAACTTGATCGTGCGCCGTCATCTTCAGCATCTATGTCGTCAATTCCCGACCCGAATACCATCCTTCTTATGGAAAGTCTTGCCGAATTGTGAGTATCCCAGTATATCCACCTTTTTCGACACTAACCCGTTCACAGGTACACATCCAATCGACAACCGGGCAAGGCATTGCCGTACTTTATCCGTCTTCGCAGACCGAACGTTTTCGATCTTATACGAGAGAATAACCTCTTCACTGCTGTCAAAGATCAAGCATTGCTCTTGGTCGAATTTGACCATGAATTGATGGAGAAACGGCGCAAGGATGGAGAGGACGTTGGTCCAGAACAAGGCGCGGCTATTACTCTCCTTGTAGATCATATACACTCCATACCTGTGAGTTGTCGTGCAAATCATTGTGGCGAGGAAGTGTTCGAATCTGACGTCTTCTGTGCAGATTGGCCGAGTTGTCCAACAACTTGAACGCAGACCGTACTATCTCTACCTCTACTTGGATGCTTTATTCGCCAAGGATTCACATCTGACCTCTGACTTTGCTGATACCCAGGTAGGTCATATAATGGATTGTATTGTCACTGGGGTAGTAAGCATGATCCTTTTTCAGGTCAAATTGTACGCGGAGTATGCCCCGACGAGGTTGATCGACTTTTTGAGGGCGAGTAATTACTATAACTTGGAGAGGGTATGTTGTCTTTTTCTTGCTCCATAGGTCGATTTTCTCGATCACTGATACTACTCTTCTAGGCGTACAATGTTTGCAACGAGCGTGATCTCGTTCCAGAGATGGTCTTTCTCCTCGGCCGGATGGGCAACAACAGGAAGGCGTTGACGTTGATTATTGAGCGTCTTGGAGATGTTCATCGGGTCAGTCAATCGGTGAACCAAGTAGTATCTCCACTAACGCGACTTCAATCAGGCTATCGACTTTGCAAAGGAACAGCATGATGATGACCTCTGGGAAGATCTGTTGAGATATTCTGAATCACGTCCAGGTGCGCTATCATTGTTCTTGGGATTAGACTTGGCCTCTCAGTGTTCACTCAGCTTTCATTCGCGGTCTGCTCGAAAACGTTGGGGCTGAGATCGACCCTATACGTCTTATCCGTCGAATCAAGGATGGTCTTGAGATTCCTGGTCTCAAGAGCGCATTGATTAAGATTCTTCATGATTTCAATCTTCAAATGTCGTTACTCGAGGGGTGCCAAACAATCCTTAGCGGGGATGGTGCCGAATTGGCTCGAAGACTTCATCGAGACCAGAGCAGTGGTTTCTTCTTGAACGGTGCGTGATCTGACTTGAAAATATGTTCGTGGTAACGGAAAGGCTCATCTGCATTCTTCTCCTTGTTTTGTAGCCAAAGCATCTTGTCCGATATGCTCCCTGCCTCTTGTACAGACTTCGCAAGGATTGCTCCTTCTGTATCTGTGCCGACATGTCGTACATGCGTCTTGTGTCACAAGAAGCGATTTGTTGCCACAGACAGATGACACGCTGGGGAACTTCTCAGGAAGAGGACGGCAAAGCACCAGTGCTCAAGTTGCATTGTGAGTACCACGCGTGCGCTCTCTTGTTCGAGATCTGACAGTGGAAATCCTTCAGAACGTCAGTCATTCGTGCTCGAGTCAACCAAGGTTGCTTAGTCTGTCGTCAGAAGGATGAGGGCCAACGGACATAGGATCTCACATAGAGAGCTATAATCTACCTTGGATACCCCGGATTTACTTTCATCTTGCATTGTTTTTGACATACCCTCATGATAATTTCCGAGTTCTCGTAAGATGAGTTACACGGTTTGTGGCACAAGATGTTTCCACGACCCTCGGTCTTCATCGGTGCGATGGCCGAGCGGTCCAAGGCGTGTGACTCAAGCGAAAGCTTGCCTGCTAAGCAGGTCTTCTCATCTGGGAAACCAGGCGTGGGTTCAAATCCCACTCTCACCATCTTTTTGCATCTTTTTATATCCGCCTCTTTCGAAGTTTGGTAAATTCATTCCCCGAAGTTCATGATCTGTCGTCATTGTCACGACGGGTTGTCATCAATTCATGATTCGGGCTTGGTATAAATACTTCTCAAGGCCTCTCTCAGCTTTGAAAGATCTCAGAAAGCATCCTTCCGTCATGGCCACTACCAACATCAACTCAGAAGCATTCTACAAGGACGTCCCTAAGAGTTTGACCGATGATACAGGGCAAACCCTCTCCATTTCCAAGATATATGTGTGTCAAATAGTCATTGCTATTGTAACACTGCTGACTGCCAGACTACGATAGGTTTGGGTGAACCACCAACCCAGTTTTGGAACGCCCGGAGGTCGACCATTACTGATCAGCCTGACCTTGTCGGGTCAATTCAGACCTCCTGTACTCTCTCAACTATTGGATACATCTCAATCGTCTCAACAACAAGAGCGGAGTGAAGTCGACAGCACATCACCTCCACTCTCCATTCACGTTTATCGTTTACTCGATCCTCCGGATAGCGCTAACGTTGTCCCATCGGAAACTTTCACGTGGAGCGTCCCGGATATTCGTGCCCTGCCAATAGACGGACAGATAGAGTTGAGTGCGAGAAATGGGCCGGCATGGGATGTAAAGAGAGATGTGGATAGGTGCTTTGTGGTTGTGGAATTTGGTGTGGGGAACGATCGTCTCAAGTTGAAGAGCGAGATCACTGATATCAATATTACGGTGTAAAGTACAAGGCTAGGCCTTTGGTTCTCTGGATGTGGTAGACGTACCGTGTATGATATCGATTCTTGTACAACATTCTTCTCGATGGACACTGGCATCCACTGGCACACCAGAAAGAACACTGGTCCTCCATCCTCCAGAGCTTCACCAGCGCTTCGCTCGACCCAGAGAAGCGGGAGGGCGGACCGTAGACCCGCGGGAAAAGCCGCGGTGTGTGTGGACATGCGGCATTTCGGCGTGGAAGGGTTCACGAACATCGACCAGGACAACGAACACATCTTGATGCTCGCTCTCCATCGCCTCAGAAATACAACATCGTCGCCGACCTGAAGAAGCTCAACAAACTATGTCCCTATGCAATGGCGTAGGGTGGAACGACGCCACGGACAAATGTATTCGCGAATTTTGGGCTGCGGTTATACCCTCCGCCTTGGTCGTGCTTCTCCTGATCCTTGCCATTCCAATACCTTCACGTGTACAACAGTCACTAGTCGGGGTGAAGAGGACTTTCACGAACTTTCTTACTCTACCTGAGGCCGAAGCCCTTGATGTTGGCGAAGAACCTGGAGAGGAACCGAAACAGCCTGTACCGCTCTGGCGAAGTCTGCTTATTTCTATCATATCTCTTCTCGAAGCCTTGGTGTGGTTCGCATATGGTTCATTTGCCTTGATTTTGGACTCTACGAGTGTCTGGGATGATGTCCGCCCATTCCTCATCGCCCTCTCTTGGCTCTACGCGGCCTCTCGTCCCATCACGCGACCGACAGCGACACCACCATTCGATCTGTTCGCTTTCTTCATTCTACAGCTATTGGTTGGCGTTCTTGCCTTGTGGGGGATACTCTACGACTATCAAGTGCGAGGACTTGCTCTTCCTCCACCATGGATCTTAGCTGGACATGTCGTCAACCTGGCTGCGGTCTCGAGCTTGCTCTTCCTCGTGGTCAGTATGCCGCTCGCCATCCCGAGCAAGCGCGTAGACAGGCACGAGATTGTGGGTGGTGATTATCATACATATGTCTCGTCAATGTCTCACGTTCCACGCAGGGGAAATCCATATCCCCCGAAGACTACACGTCGTTGTGGGGATGGATATCATTCACCTGGATCAGACCTCTCATCAAGCGTGTAAGACAAACATTTCTCAATGTCAAGCCGTCTCATGGAACATTTGGTTAGGGAACGACTACCACGTTGAATGAAAGTGATGTATGGAAGCTCAGTCCGACTTTCCAATCCCGGCCTCTCTATGTCAAATTCAGCAAGCTCCAACGATCCACGCTCCTTCGTCGTCTTTGGGCCGCGAATTCACTTGACCTCATCCTCGATTTCTCCCTCACCTATGTCAGCGTCATCTTCAACTATCTCGGCCCTTTCTTCCTCAAGCGTATTTTGGACTCGTTGGGTGATGATGTTCGAAATACCCCGGAGATGAGGTCGCGAGCGTACGTTTATGCTTTCCTGGCCTTCTTATCGACGCTGTGCAAGGTATGTCCACTCTCGGTCGGCACAATATTACAAAGACTCACTCTTGTTATAGGCACAAGCAGACGTTCAACACCTCTGGTATGGCCGACGTGCAAGCACACGCGTTCGAACAGAACTTATGGCTGCCATCTACGACAAAGCCTTGAAGCGAAAGGATTTCTCAGGCATTGTTGATAAGGACGCAAAACCCACAACTAAACCGAGTATAGTTGATTCCTCCACTCACGCTTATTATCATTCTCACTAGCAATCTTTCGTGCGAACCTAGGTAAGGACCCGAAAGCAGACGACCCGAAAGCAGGAGCAGACGTTGGGAAAATCGTGAACTTGATGGCAGGAGACGCTAATAGAATATCTCAGACTGTCACAGGAGCGTACTTCATTTACGGGGGTGAGAAAATCTATAATTACTTCATGTTGGAGCGGATTGGTTCTCATACGTTAATCCCATGCAGCACCGTTCGAGATTATCATCGCAAGCATCTTCCTTTACCAGTATGTAACAGAACTTCGTTTCTTCGTACTGGTGACAAAACGGGTTTGTATGCCACAGTTTACTAGGAATATCCGCATTTGCTGGCTTTTTCGTCCTTGTCATTGGATGGCCATTGAACAATTTTGTCGCGAAACGGGCTGTAAGAATCCACAAGGGTGTTTCCACTGCCAGGGATAAACGTATGGGTGTCCTCAATGAGTTGATCGGAGCAGTGAGTTCGACAGAGTCATTCGATGAATTCTTATTTTCTGATGTGATCTATTGTAGGTCAAGTTCATTAAGTTCTTTGCATGGGAGGAACGATGGATTAAACGCGCACTCGATGCACGAGAAGTCGAGATGCAATGGATGATCAAATGTAAGTAGCTTGCCAAATCGCACGCAGAGTCAATTCATTCATTTCCTAACGATCTCATATATAGCACGGATTAACTCTGCGTGCTTCATGCTTATTTGGACGTGTGCTCCCATCTTGGTGTCCATTTCTTCATTCTTCGTATATGTCATGAGAGGAAACGAACTCACAGTCGGTACCGCCTTCACCGTAAGTTTTCGAGACTTGTTTCCCTCGTCGTCAGTCAGAACTGACCTGCTTCAGGCGATTGCGCTGTTTGGTATGATTCGGCGAGTACCCTGGTCAGCCATCTACGATAGCACGACTGACATCTTAATAAAAGGGCACCTCTCAATGTCATCCCCGCTTGGATTGTCCAAATCCTCCAGGTATGCTCCATCTACAAGGAATGATCTTCCGTGATCCTCCTAACCATTTCCTCAGGCCGGTGTCGCTCTCAACCGAATCGCAACCTACCTCGACGAAGATGAAGTAGACGAACAGGTATCCTCACTGAAGAAAGGCAAGCTCCAACCATCCAGCGAAGAATCCGGAGGCCTCGGAATCGTCAACGGCTCGTTCAAATGGAACGAAGTCGAAGAAACCAAGGATAAGGACTCTGGAAAGACAGCGAGCAACGGAGAAACACTCAACGGAACGGATGACGCAGAGACTGTTGTCGAAGAGCAATCTCTACTGGCGGAAGATAACGACCATCGGTTCGAACTGAAGGATATCACGGTCACCTTCCCAGAAGGCGAACTCACCGTTGTAACTGGTCCCACCGCCAGTGGCAAAACCGCACTCTTAGTAAGTCAACACATTGGCTTCTTTATCATCATCTCCCATGGGGCAGTGCTCACCTCTGACCTGTAATTTTTGACCTTTGACAGATGGCTCTCCTAGGCGAAATGACCAAAACCTCCGGAACCCTCATCATGTCTAAAACGCCCACCCAAATCGACGCCCACAGCCTCACACACGCCATTTCATACGCTGCGCAATCGCCCTGGCTGCGGCACCAATCCATCAAAGAGAATATCCTCTTTGGGTATCCGTATGACGAAGAACGATATAATGCTGTGGTGGAGTGCTGCGCGTTGAATCCCGATTTGGCTATCTTTGAGGATGGAGATGCAACTGAGATTGGTGCACGGTGCGTTTTTGGTTCAAGTCTTGGTTGAGAAGTTGATTAATGTGTTGTGTGTCATGCTCATTGCTCATGTTCCTGTAACTTTCGTTCATCTCGGGTTTTGGTGGCATATCGGACAATTGGTCGTTTTATCGTTCTTGTTTCCGTTTCCGTTTCCGTTTTATGTTTCGCGCATTACAGAGGCGTAAGTTTGTCAGGCGGCCAGAAAGCAAGAGTAGCATTAGCTCGTGCAGTTTACGCGGTAATATCTCCCTTTGTCATATCACGACATGTCATTGACGCTGACCGACCGTCGGAATCGTAGCCTACGAAATACGTTCTCCTGGATGACCCATTGAGTGCAGTCGTAAGTCCCTCCTCAAACATCCGAACCCGCATACTCAAATTCTGTTTCAATATACCCAGGACAGCCATACTGCGCGATTCTTGTATGATCGGCTCTTCCAGGGACCCTTACTGCAACATCGTACCGTCGTACGTGACATTTCCAGTTTCCTCCAATTCAATCTAATCTAATCCAATGAATCCATCCCTTCCCATCAACTTTGTATTCATGAACATTGAATTAACGATAGATCCTCGTGACCCATCACGTCGAACTCGTCCTCCCAGGCACATACTACCTCATCCGAATGCTCGACGGCCGAATCGATACCCAAGGCACAGTCAAAGATCTCAAATCCACCGGTGTCTTAGACGATATCACTCATGATGAATCTATCGAAGCTCATAAGGAAGAACAAGCAGCGGCTGTGGTTGAGGCTGAGGCGTCTGGTTCTGGTGATTTACCTGAGGTTGCTGGAGAATCGACGGGAGGAACGGGGAAGACTGTTGAGAAGACGAAGAAGCCGAGGAAACTTGTTGAGGATGAACATCGTGAGACGGGGAGTGTGAAGTGGGCGATATATAATACGTATTTGAAAGCATCGTAAGTCGGGAGTTGATAAAACATTCATCTCTTGGTGTTTATTCATCTATACGAATTCTAACTGACGGTGCTTCCTTTCCTCATGAAGATCATATTGGACCTGGGCTATTCTCACCTTCCTCATCGTGGTCAACCAACTACTCGGTGTATCTGAGAAATTCTGGATCAGGGTCAGTCGTCTCGCTTCTTTCATCTTTGTATAGTAAACAGATTCTGATTCCTGGATGTCTAGTATTGGGGAGACGCATACAATACCACAACCCCTTCGATCCACACCTTCAAATCCTTCCTAACCCCAGAACACGAAATCCCACTCGACCCCACCTTCGGTTCTCTCCACGTCCTACACCCTCACTACCACTCCAACCCCTCCTTCTCGCCCTTCTCATCCTTCTCCTCGTCATCGACTTTCTCAACTACAACTACCCAATTCACAAGACCCCGCGCCCAAGACCACCCGCTCTTCTACATCGGAATCTACGCCGCCATCTCTCTAGGAGCAGGATTAGTCAACATTTCAGGAGCAGTCACGCAATACACGGGTGCGTTGAGAGCTTCGAGGGTGTTGTTTGAGAGGTTACTTGCTAGTGTTGTTCGTGCTACTATGAGGTGGCATGATGTTACCCCTCAAGGTCAGTTTCTATACCCTCGTTTTTTTAGCAATTGATTGAATGAATGATGGGGGTAAGGTCGGATGTTGAATCGGTTTAGCAAGGTTTGTCAAAGCCGAGGTGGTGTTATATAGGAGATATTGGATTCTAACAAGCATTGAACCATTTTCATTCAGGACGTCGAAACTGTCGACCTAAGTCTCGCAGGCTCTCTCCAAGCAGTCAACCAAGCCCTCGCCATCTTCGCCGCCTCAGTCCTCACCGTCATGTAAACTACCCACTTTCACAATTCCAACCTATACTAACCTATACTAAAATGAATTTTTACCTTCCACACCAATAGATACGTCTTCCCGCTCTTCATCTTCCCCGCCCTCATCATCGGCTTCATGTACCGGCACCTCGCCATAGGCTACCTCAACACCGGACGCGACCTCCGTCGTATGGAATCCAATAGCCGTAGTCCCATTTTTGCTAATTTTGGAGAGTTGTTGGAGGGGATCGTGACTGTGCGAGCGTTTTCTGCTGAAGGACAGTTTTTGGATAATTTGCATTGTAAGGTGGATTTGACGACCCAGGTACGTCCTCACTTGTTATTATCTTATCTATTACTTGACCTTCGATATTGAATATTGAATGGTCATTCACTCTCACTCTTCTTTTGATTGACGGTCCATTGGTTGGCTGATTGGTTGGTTGATGTAGATGTGGTATTCATTCTGGATGACAAACCGATGGCTCCTCCTCCATTTCGACGCCCTCGGCGGACTAGGCGTCCTCACCACAACACTATTCGCACTCTCGGGCTGGGTCGACGCCGGACTCGCCGGTGTCTGTATCACCTCCGCAATGTCATTCACAACGAGTGTATACTGGGCTTGTCGGTTCTGGACAGCTCTTGAACTCGATCTCAAGTACGTTCCTTTGAGAGAACGAAGAATAAAACGTCTAACTTTGAATAATTATAATTGTTTAGTTCGGTGGAACGTGTTGTAGAGTACCTTGACCTCCCACAAGAACCCCCCTCGATCATCCCTTCCTCACGACCCCAGCATACTGGCCTTCCTCGACAGGACCAAACAGAGACTCTCTGATCTCAGTCGAAGATCTCGTAATCAAATACTCACCAGAATTACCACCTGTCTTGCATGGTGTTTCGTTTGACCTCAAAGCGAGGGAACGTGTCGGATTACTCGGAAGAACAGGGAGTGGGAAGTCTACGCTCGCGATGAGTCTCCTGCGATTCGTGAGTCCTCTTTTCATGTTTTTGTTCTAAAAAAAAGAAACAGGAGTGGTAGTTGGTAAGGAGTATACACGCTAACATAAATGATCAATTGTAGACGGATCCCGCGAGTGGGAGAATCTTGGTTGATGGGATTGATATCTCCACGATTGGGTTACATGATCTCCGATCCAGAATCGTGAGTTTCTTTGATTTACGGACTGTGACTGTTAAGGGTCGCTTCCCTCGGAGGGATCGGACTAATTAACTAACTCCTCGGCTCGTAGACTTTCATTCCGCAAGTACGTGTGTTATCTGCTTTCTGTTTAGCGAGGATGACCCTGACACCACAATTGATGTATAGGACGCGACCCTTTTCTCAGGGACTCTGAGGGATAATTTGGATCCTTTCGGTGCGTCGGTCAAGTTCTGTCGTTTGAGTTGGAAGGTTTATAAGTTGGGAATATAGGCGAACATGAAGATGCTGAATGTCTAGATGTGTTATACCGAGTGCAAATGCTCACCGAAGGTCAACTTGCATCCCAACGCACATCCCGAGAACCCT